>CM053036.1:135809506-136032006 GCA_028564925.1 Lithobates sylvaticus | reverse complement strand
AACAAATTAAAATTATAAAAAATTGGATAATTTGACAAATGAATTTGTGTGGGGGAGGGTCATTATAGATCCTATTCCTTTGCCACAGGAAATACACAAACATGACCCAGATCAAGTTAATGAACCATAACCTCTCCCAAACAGTTACAGCCTACAAAACATATATTATTAAAATCAAAAAACATTTACATCAAGAATTATCTATAAAAGCATTAACATCTACATCGATGTTGAGCCCATAGGGGGCATATGTCCTGGCTTTATAAATCCATGCCATTTCTAGCTTGGAGATTTCTCTTACAAGGGAACTTCCCCTCCAGTTCGGGCTAAATTGGTCTATCCCCAAAAATAATGTGTTTGAAGGGTCTTTTTTGTGGGCCAGTAAGTAGTGTTTAGACACTGAATGGTTTCTGAAGCCAGTAATTATATTAGTAATATGCTCATTCAGTCTGACCTGCAATGGGCGCTTGGTTCTCCCTATATACTGTAAGCCACATGGGCATTGTAATAAATACACCACCCCTTTAGTGGCACAAGTTATAAAGGGTTTGATGTCAAATTGAATTTGCATACTGGTGGATCGAAAACTCTGAGTTCGCCTATGGGTACAACTATTTAAAGAACAGACTCGACACCTGCGGCATTTATAATACCCAGACAACTGGAAAAAGTTCAAATTGCTTCTACTTGGGGGATCCAAAATGTTGGGGGATACTCTGTTTCTCAGAGAGGACGCACCCCTGAAAATTATCTGGGGTCTCTCTGGCAAAATGGTGCCCAGTATACGATCATTGGTGATGATATGCCAATGTTTGGCTATCATCTGCTTGATCCTTTTATGTTGCAATGAATAGGTCGTCAGGAATGGTGTCCCCTGCGAGAAGGGGTTCGGCCTTGGTACCATCCTGTCAACCAAAAGGTCATTTCTGTTCAGAGAATTCACACTATTAAGTGTGCATATCAAATTCTCTCTAGAGTAGCCCTTCTCAACAAACCTTTGGGTTAGGATCTCTGCTTGGTTCAAGAAGTCGTTGTTCCTAGAACAATTTCTTTTGAGCCTAATATACTGGCTCTTTGGAACCGAGTCCAACCAAGGTTTGTGGTGGCATGAGTTTGTAGGAATGAAGGAGTTCCTATCGGTGGATTTGAAATATGTAGAGGTGATTAAAGATACACCATCAACCTTTATGGTTAAATCCAAGAAGTTAATCACCGATAGGCTCGCTTCATATTTCAATTCTATGCCCCTCTGATTGTCATTAAGAGAGGTCATAAAGGATTGAAGGGACTGGGTGTCACCCTCCCATAGGAGGAGGATGTCATCAATAAATCTTATCCACAGAACGAGTTGTGGTATGTTCTGGGAATAGATGACATCCTCCTCCCATTTGGCCATGAATAAATTGGCTAGGCTAGGGGCATATTTTGCCCCCATAGCCACGCCTCTGCTTTGGATATAGAATTGATCCCCAAACCAAAAATAATTATGGGTTGCTGCAAATTCCAATAAATCCATAATAAAAGAAACCTGTAGGGATTGCAAACCCGAATCTCTGGTCAAAAAACCAGAAACCGCATCAAGGCCCAAATTATGTGGAATGATACTATAAAGTGACGTGACATCAGCAGTTACAAGCAAGGTGCCTGTATTGATTGCAACGTCTGATAGAATGTTAATAACATGCCTGGAGTCCTTAACGAATGAAGGCATTTTCCGTACAAGTGGCTGAAGGTAAAAATCAATGTATCTGCCCACCCGGGACGTCAGGGAATCTATCCCACTTACAATTGGACGTCCCGGGGGGGCAGATAGGATTCTTGTGTATCTTTGGCAGATAGTATATTGTAGGGGTCCTTGGGGCCCTAGGTATCAGAAATAAGCTTTCTTTTTTACATAAAATCCCTGTTGAGAGACCCCTAGATATTATCCGTGAGAGATCCCTTAGATAAATGTCTTTGGGATCTGAGGGTAGGGGGGTATAGGTGCTCGTATCGTCAAGAATATTATGCATCTCCTTCAGATAATCTTTTTTATCGAGCACCACAATCCCCCCCCCTTTGTCTGCAGGCCTTATTACTAATTCTTTATTGTTACACAAAGATTCCAAGCCTTCCTGCATTGATTTATTATTCCTAGCCTTTTTTACCTCTATATTCTCCAAGTCCCTGAGGATCACGTCCCTGAAGACTCTTAAAGTTGGGGCCATAATCCCAGGGGGGTTGAACAAAGAGGCATTCGCCAAACCAGAGTGGAGGTACCCACTAACAGGTCTGTTGCTAATACTAGTAATTGGATTAACAGTAAGATATCTTTTAATGTTCAGTTTTCTCACAAATTTATGCACATCCATATAAGTCTGGAATTTATCCAGACTTCTAGGTGGCGCATATTTAAGACCTTTATCTAGAACAATCTTTTCTGATTCCGTGAGTGTTTTTGTGCTGAGATTAAAGATGCCCTTTCCTGTTATGTTTTTGGCCTCTTTAATTGCTCGTAGGCGCCTCCCCCCTCTGATTCCTCGCTTCTTTCGACCGGCCGCTTGATGCCTTGGTTCGGACGAGAAAAACCCCAACCTCCTTGTCCATTCATATGTGGACGTCCACGTTTAGGTGTATCTACCCGTGGTGGTAGGCCACTAGGGCCTTCTCCATATTGGTTATATTGAGAACCATTATACATATAATTATCACCAAAAGTATCCTTATCCCTTAGGGGGAAAAAATTGTTATTACTATGGGCTGGGGCTTCTAGATCCCATCCAGAGCCCTGGAAGTCAGGCCCCCAGTTTGGGCCCTGATGGTCCTGCTGTTCATCTATGTTGGAATTGCGCCACCAGTCTGAACCCCTATTGCCCTGTCCACGGTTATAATTGGATCCACCCCTCCCCCTATGGGTGGGGGGGCCTCTATACCATGGTGGTGGAATCTGTTGTTGTGGACCGTATTCTTGTACACGAATAGGTCTATTATAGTTCGCAGCCTGATATGTACCCTGGTAGGGGGGATTCTGTCTAAATCCAATAGGCCTGTGTGGGGATTGATAAAAACTCTGTCCCCCTCCCTTCTGATTTTTTATATTATTATTTTTCTTGGGATTGGAGATGTGCGTTTTATTAGGACGTGGTGTATTTTCAATCCCACCCTCTATTAATTGAGAGGACGTCTCCATTGCCATATTATTTTGACCGGATTGTTCAGCTAGTAACTTTTTCTGCCATTCAAAAACAGAATTAGTCTGATAGTCCAACAAGTCACGGTTATATTTTTTCTTTTTTTTAATCCTTTGGTCCTTGTCCTCCTTTTCAAGGACTTTCAATAGATTTTGTGATTTCTCTCTATATTCCTCACTCTCTTTCATCGGGCATAATTTATCCTTAATGGATTTAATTTCATTATCTAATTTCACCAGTTTCAGATTTTTTCTATCTATTAGGAACTTCAAAAAGGAAACCCCCGCTTTATTTAGATAAGTGAACCATTCCTCCAGGTCGGAATCTCCTTTTTGAGGGGAGATCTCCCACCGAAGGCTTCTGGGGACCATGGCATGTTTTACATAGGTTTCAAGATATGCAATATCCCACTTAGTGTGGGTTTCAGATATTAACAAATTTTTTAATCTTATAAATAGTCCCCCAAGGTCCCCTTCTTCCTCCCTATATATTTCGAAGACTCCATCAATATTAACCACTTTAGTGGCCCTAAATTCAAAAATGTCCATTGTTTAGATGGGGTGTTAATGACAGCAGCAGTAATACTATCAGAACGCACAAAATAAAAGGTAAAAAAACTGCGCTAATCACATAAAAAAGGACTCTAAATATAGCTGCAATAATAATGGGATAAACACAATAGCAATGTAGGGAAAAAAATCGCGCTCTTAAAGTCCAATTGAAGATAGGAAGTGTAAAACAGTCCTAAAAACAAGTTCCTTTAATGAAGATAATATCCTCCAATGGAAATATTTTACAGAAAAGGTATTTCAGCAATATTGGATCTTGCTCCTATGGATAAGCATGCTTACCAGATGTAAGCCAAAAGTTTGCATGTGGCTTTAACCCAGCCTGGGTTGATGATCCAAGTTGTTTATAGGGGACAGCACAAATTGTAGTGTAGTAATCGCCTCCTCCAAAGTATGGTACTCACAAGGTATGGTTACACAGTGCCGGAAAAACAAAAGCATACCATAGCATAATACTGCTACATATTTTGCAGGAAATGTGTCACAAAGAAACTATTTAAATAGATCATGTGCCAGATTATAAAGACACCCGTGACGGCAGGTATATATGAATGTGCACCACCACCTAATAGAGGGCCTCCTTACCAGATGCCAGAGGAAATACACACACACAAAAACAGAAGATCCTTTCCAAAGGATTTCCCAATCAGTTCAAAGTGATGAAATTTATCCGTGTGATCTATAAGAACATAGTTGTATCTTGCACAAATAAAAAAAAAAGCATTATAATATTACTCTTGATATCAATAGAAAAAAAAAGCCTTTGAAAATTTGTTTGAAATAACTCCATCAGTATCACCAGCAAAGCAGCTTCATTATTATCCCATTAAGAAGAAGAGAATATGGAGATTTCATAATTTGCCACGTCACGAATGTTAATTCTCCATTACGAACGCTAGTTTACAAGACTGACCGCTTTCGGCTCATCCTTGCTTCCGAGCATGTGTGTTTGTACTTTGGACTTTTGTCCGACGGTACAAGTAAAAAACTTTAATCAGCCGCTCGCATGTAATTACTCACGCAGTGATTACCTGCAAATGATCCACCCTGGATGCAGGTACTGTTCACATTCAGTGAGGTGTCTCACATAAAATGCATCTTTCTGTCCATCATACTAATTATAGACTTCTAACTCACAATTAACTCAGCCATAGTGGGATCAAAATGTGGCTGGTTCATCAGGAATTTCAATCTATATTGAATTTGGCTCCCGCTGCTGTCAATCAAAGTCAGTAATCCAATGGGGAGAGAAAGGGGGTGGGGCCAGGCCGCAGCTCTGTGTCTGAATGGACACATGGAGCAGCAGCTCGGCTCTGGTGCCCCATAGAGCACTGCTTGCTGTGGGGGCACTCGTTAGAAGGGAGGGGCCAGGATCACAGAAGAGGGACCCAAGCAGAGGAGGATTGGGGCTGCTCTGTGCAAATCCACTACAACAGAGGAGGTAAGTATAACATGTTTATTATTTTTTTAAGAACAAAAAATAAGACTTTACAATCACTTTAAGGTAAAATATTTGATCACAAGTGCAAGTATGCTAGCTATCATAGGAATATTTTTTTATTCCTTAAAGTGGTATTAAACCCAAAAGCAAACATTTATTATATTGCAGCTTACCAATCCTTAGATGTGATGACTGCATTCATTTAGTTTTTTAGGCTTTATTGCTACTATTTTAATCTGTTATTCCAGCCAGCAAGTCATTTTTTGTTCACACATCAAGCTCTCCAGCAGACAGTGGCGGAATTACCAGGGTCGCACCAGTCGCATTTGCGACTGGGCCCTCGGATCCGCCACTGTAGGGGGGCCCGCCGCCGCCCGGGAGATAGTACAGTACACTGGGAAGTCCGCTCAGCACCCCGGCGCTGCAGAGGGGGGGGGGCGCCGAAGCGTCAGGACTGCTCCCCTCTCTCCTCTCCTTGTGTCACAGTCACAGAGCCGGTGCTAGCGCAAGACAGCTGCTCGGGCGCCAGGAGGGCACTGAAGCCGGGAGTGACAGACTGTCCCTGAAGAATAGTTATGCTGCCGCCGCCCCCCCTCTAATCTGGCTCAGCAGCACAGCACAGGTACACTCATAGCAGCTCTCACTGTACCTCTCTAACTATACAGGGGGGGGGGGGGGGCGATCGGCAGCTCTGTGATGTCCCTCCAACCAGCACAGTTCACTTCCCGAGTGTTGGTCAGTGTATACTGGAGAGGGGAGGGGTCTCTGACCCGAGCAGACACCAGATTCAGTGCACAAGTTTGTCCCTTTGCTTGCACACTCTGAGTCTTGCTCGGGTCAGAGGCCCCTCCCCTCTCCATTGTATACACTGACACTCAGGAAGTGAACTGTGCTGGCTGGGGGGACATCCTGCAGATGTCACAAGGAAGCATGTACAAGGGCTGCTGCTTGGACTTCATATGTAAGGTAAGCCCAACACTGCCCCCTCACCTGTGAAACTTGCCCCCTCACCTGTGACACTCCCCCCACCTGTGACACTGGCCCCCTCACCTGTGACACTGGCCCCACCTGTGACACTGGCCCCCTCACCTGTGACACTGGCCCCACCTGTGACACTCCCCCCACCTGTGACACTGGCCCCCTCACCTGTGACACTGGCCCCACCTGTGACACTCCCCCCACCTGTGACACTGGCCCCCTCACCTGTGACACTGGCCCCCACCTGTGACACTCCCCCCACCTGTGACACTGGCCCCCTCACCTGTGACACTGGCCCCACCTGTGACACTCCCCCCACCTGTGACACTGGCCACCTCACCTGTGACACTGGCCCCACCTGTGTCACTGGCCCCCTCACCTGTGACACTGGCCCCCACCTGTGACACTCCCCCCACCTGTGACACTGGTCCCCTCACCTGTGACACTGGCCCCACCTGTGACACTCCCCCCACCTGTGACACTGGCCCCCTCACCTGTGACACTGGCCCCCACCTGTGACACTCCCCCCACCTGTGACACTGGCCCCCTCACCTGTGACACTTGCCCCTCACCTGTGACACTGGCCCCCTCACCTGTGACACTCCCCCCACCTGTGACACTGGCCCCCTCACCTGTGACACTTGCCCCTCACCTGTGACACTGGCCCCCTCACCTGTGACACTGGCCCCCTCACCTGTGACACTGGTCCCCTCACCTGTGACACTGGCCCCCTCACCTGTGACACTGCCCCCCACCTGTCACACTGTCCCGTCATACTGCCCCCTCTTGTTACACTGCCCCCTCCTTTCACAGTGCTCCTTCACACTGCCCCCACCCCCATCTTTTCACAATACCCACTATCATACTACGGTTCAGGGGCCCTTCATGGTTTCTTGCACTGGGGCCCTGAAGGTTATAGTTACGCCTCTGCCAGCAGAATGTATTGGTTTACATGGATGAGACAAACAACTTAACACTTGTAGAGGTGATTAAAATGATCAGATTTTATTTATTTATGCAAAACTTCATCCCAAAAGGAAAAAAAACATGTTTGCTGTAACTGATTATAAAGTGTGAGCTGGAGTTTGGCTTCAATTTGTTAGTGGTTCTAAATCTGTTAATTTAACACTACGCTCCCCTCCAGACTGACAAATGTTGCTGTCTGCTGTGCCTCCTGTCCTCATTCCTCCAGAATTGTGTCTTACTAATACAGGAGGTGTGTTACTGAGTGGATCACCAGGTGAAAACAGAGGGAAAAAAATCCAATGAAAAGAAAACTGATACAGCCACTACATCTAGTGATTGGTAAGCTCCAATATATTCAATTTTTTTCTTTTAGGTTTAATACCGCTTTAAAGTGTTACTAAACCCACAACACTAAAATCAGTTTGTATATGCAGTAAAGCATGCTTGTTATACTTCCCGTAGAACCTAAGTGGTTAATCCTCAGCATTGTGTAAAAAGACTGTTTGATCCTGTCTTCTCTGATCCGCCCCCTTCTTACATTGTACCCAATCCATCTGCTGATAGTACAGAGCCTTGGGGGCAAGCTGCACATGCTCAGTTTGGTGTGTATTGCTAGAGAACTTTAAATTTTCTTGGGAGTGTGCATGTGATCAGCACAGGGCCAATCAGCACTGTCCAAAAAGAGAGTCAGGGCTCCTGCAGCCTCACAGGACAGTCAGATGAGAATTAAAACTGCTCCTACAAGCTTTAAAGAGGAAGTAAACCCTGATGGGTTTACTTCCTCTTTGTTTCCCTGCAAAGGTAAAGCATAATGGGCTACTATGGCATCGCATAGTAGCCCATTATGTTTCACTTACCTGACACAGGAGCCTGCGATGTCACTGCTGCCCCCTCTTCCACAGAGTGTCCATCTTCTTTTCTTGGTATCGCGGCTCCGGCACTGTGACTGGCCGGAGCCGCAATGACGTCACTCCCGCGCATGCGCACGGGAGCTGCCACTAGTGGCATATAGCCGTTAGCAGCGACGCGCTTAGTGCGCCTGCGCGCCACTGTCTAAGGTGCATGCGCCGTAGACAGCGGTGCCTGTCTTTTTGCAAATATCTCCTAAACCGTGCAGGTTTAGGAGATATTTCTTGGACCTACAGGTAAGCATTAATCTAGGCTTACCTGTAGGTCAAAGTTGTCTGTAAGGGTTTACAACCACTTTAACCAGACACTGATAGAAGTCACAAGACTGCTCTAACTGCTGATGAGAAAAGGTATTTAGCAGTTTATATTTACTAAAACAATTGCATTTCCATGTTCTGTATACTGTGGAAGGCCAGGGGGTTGATTTACTAAAGGCAAATCCACTTTGCACTGCAAGTGCACATGGAAGTGCAGTCGCTGTAGATCTGAGGAGAAGATCTGAAATGAGGGGGGAAGCTCTGTTGATTTTATCATCCAATCATGTGCAAGCAAAAATACTGTTTTTTTTTTCTTGCATGTCCCCCTCAGATCTACAGCAACTGCACTTCCAAGTGCACTTGCAGTGCAAAGTGGATTTGCCTTTAGTAAATAACCCCCCATATATAGTGAATGCAGGATCCTGGGTTTAGTAACACTTTAAGTTCTTTGGAAATGTATCAAAGATGTCAAACGACTAGATTGTGCTTGTGTATGGTCACATCTGTTAAAAATTGGCTACCTACGATCAAGCAGTCTTATTTTATATACATGGTCAGTGTATTGGCTGATTGCTTGCTTTGGTTCAATTTCAGTGGCACCTAAATGCTACATGAGCCTACATAATATATATAACACAGGAGCAATCTGACACGTAATAGCCTTGCATACACATAACTGTAAGTTATTTTTAGGTGTAGATTCCATTTCTGTGGTAAATTTGGATCCATAAAGAGCTTTCACGCCTGCAGCTGGGTGTTATATAACGTATCTTGGCGTAGCTAAAAAAAAGTCATGAGATTAGCAACTCTGCTAAAAGAATGTCTCCTAAACACCAGGAATAAAAAGTGAAACAACAGCCCACAACCCGTTCCTTTGTTCATTATAATGACAATAGTAATTGCGCCGTCTATTCTTCGAATTCAAATCTCAGATTTCTAAGTGATTTCTTATGCTGAACAATGAGCTGTCAGCCTAGGACATCTGCGAATAACCACAGGCTGGGCTGTCAGGCGTTTCTTCCTCTTGCCTGTCATAGCCCCAGGGCAGAGAAGTCCCATTCATTTGAGATGTGTAGGCCACATTCTGTCATAGACCCAATCTGCATTGGGGAGGCTCTAGGCGTACAGCGCTCTGGAATTTGGCCATCTGCCTGTATCCTGCATTCCCACTCCCCCTGAATTGTGCAGAAATAGACATGGAAGGATTTTCCTCATACATCTCCAGGTTCCTCTATTTCGGCCAGAGTTCATCAGAGGACAAGGGTTCTCTTCTAGTCTTATGGACTTATCAGTGACAGGGATGCCCCTTTAAAAATGACCTCTGTGTGATATTTGTCAGAGCTGCATGTGAAAGCACTTATCTATGTAGGCCGTGCGGCCGGTGATGTCATACTGTGATTCAGACTAAACACAAATAAGAGGACCTACAGATCTTATATTCCCCACTGTACCTTCCAACCGAGTCATGACTAAGTCATTCCCCAAGACTCACATACACATGGAAAATGTTATTCATGTAGCATGTTTTACAGCTCGGAATTGCGGTTTATTATTGCCATAGAAACCCATAACAACTCACCAAATAGCATTTTAAACAAAATGATATGACATTTGCTAGCTTGTGCATGTATCCCTATGCCTGCCTCCAAATACACTCCAATTCCATCGAAAATATTGTAATATCCAGAAATATATATGAAGTAGGGCAATACTTTTTTCCATTTAAGGGAGGGTTATAGCCCCGCCGTAAGGTTTAATTCTGTGCCCGATTGGGGAGATTTCCCTCCATTTCCTGTCCCATAGTCAAAACAGGAAGTGAGAGGAAATCCCTCTAGTGCAGTGGTCTCCAAACTTCGGGCCAGGGGCCAGATGTGGCCTTTTGCTTGCTTCTATCTGGCCCCTGGGGTAATATTTCGTCCTCTGACCCCACCATTGGGGCACATATCCCCCCACTGACACCGATGAAGGGGCATAATTCCTTCCCATCAATACTTCATATTCCCTTTGCACACGTTCCTGGTATAAGCTCTCAAAGTTTGGGTGCTGCAGCAACAACCAGCTGGATACTGGATACTGGTTCTAGTCACAATGTAGATATTTGCCAGCCAAGGATCGGCACAAAGTGGTGTCCAAACGGGTAGTTTATTGCAAGAGCATAACACAAGAAAGGTGCACACATGCCTGACTAAGGGGTCCTGCGTGACTCCGAAATGTTGCACCTTTCTTGTGTTGTGATCTTGCAATAAACTACCCGTTTGGATGCCATTTTGTGCCGATCCTTGGTGTGCTGGCAAATATCTACGTTATAATTCATCCCCATGACACCAACGATGGGGCCAGTTCCTCTCAATTGCACCAACGATGGGGCATGATTCTTCCCACCAAATAACACCAACGACGGGACACAATTCCTCTCAATGACACCAAAGATGAGGCATTGTTTACTCCCACATTTTCTACTCCCAGTAGCCACAGTCCAGCCCCTCACAAAGTCTGAAGGACAGTAAACTGGCCCTTTGTTAAGAAAATTTGGAGACCCCTGCTCTAAAGTGAAGAAATCCCTGATTGTCATTGGGGTCACCAGAACTGGTGTCCCCTTTGGAAGATATCCCCATGATTCCTGTCCAAGGAACAACCCAAAACTTGGGATTTTCTTTTACTTCCACATTCAATGATAATGTAAACAGGCCTAATAGAGCGGGTGAATCTCCCTAAATGGGGCAAGGCAGTAATAAAACCTGTTCTAACCCCTTATCCGAGACAAACAAAAAGTCTAATCCCCCCCCCCCCCCCCAAAAAACATCAACATTGTAGTGCTGCTTCCTCCCGCCACACTGCAAGGGTTGGGCAGGCCATACACAGCAATAACCGGCCGAGATTCAAATCTTGTATGGGAAGACTGGATGTTCCAAGTTGATTGATCGATCAACTTGGGTACAACCAACATGCTGGGTTTTACCTGCGATTATCATTAGTGGCTGCTATAGCCGCTAGTAATAATCACTGTCTTCTCCCAGCAGGGATAGCTTCCCCCACTCTCCCGCCAGGAGAAGACAATGGCCGAGAGAAGACTGTCTGTGTTGATGGGGGAATTGAGAGAATTTCGCTCTGTGTATGGCCGGCCTTACATGTTTGTTTTAAAGGGACTTACCTCCTCCATCCCTATTCTGTACCTTTCTCAAAAGCATACTCACAAGCAGGGGCGGACTGACCATTCGGCCACTCGGGCACTTCCCGAGGGCCCTGGGCCACTAGGGGCCCCATCAGGGTTGCCAGTCTCAGTAAAACCAGGGACAGTATGTAAAAATCTGTGTTTTTTTCATTTCAGAAACATCTGTTTCTGAAATGTCCCTTACCAACATCCTTTTGGTCTAAAAATCCCAAAGCCCCACCTCTCCAGTACCTTCTCAACCAATAGAAACATGTCTGTGTATACTGTGTGTACATGTATGTGTATACTGTGTGTGTATACTGTGTGTGTATACTGTGTGGCCCCATAATCTCTGATTGCCTGGGGGCCCCATAATCTCCTATTGCCCAGGGGGCCCATGAGTTATCAGTCCACCCCTGTTCACAAGCCTAGCGATCTAGCGGTGTTCCCTCTTCGTCGAAACACACCTGATCTCATGTTACCTTCATCTTCTTCTGATGCCACCAGGGGGAGCCAACTGTCTTTTCTGCATTGTTCAGCATCCCCTTAATAAGGGGGCAGCTGCAAAGACCATGAATAGACAGCTGGTTCTCCGATGACGTGGCACATGTGCCATAGAGTACCTGCGGTCTCCTGGGACTCCTGACACGTTCATCCCAGGAGGATGCGGGCATTGTACACAACATTCTGGCCTTGACCAGAAATAAGGAAGTGTGGGTCCCCAAAAAAAATATATTTCTGCCCCTCCCTTTCCAAAAAAATTAACAATTCTGTTGGCAAAGGGGGGAAGAGAATTATGCAAAGTTGCAAGGGAGGATAAACTTCCACTTTAAGTTCAAGGGGATTGCAAAGAGGCTGTATTGGTTTCTTCTATCATCAATTCAGCAGGGTCCCTTCAGTGTTGCAAACAGTCCCTTGCAGCTTCATCTCTAACCTGCCATCAGCCATGGTCACATGCTTGTTAGAACCCCTGTCAGGTTTCCATTGCCTACTGAGGAATTTACCTGCCCTCTTTGTTCTGTTGACCATTGCCATTGAGACTAAAAGGGGGAGAAAAAATCCAAAATCTTGGGAACATTTGTTTTGGTGACAAATATCTAGAAGATTTCCCACCCTTTGCAGAGAGCTCTTCTAACTTCCTGTTGTGTCTACAGGGCAGGAAGTGAAGGGAAATGTCCCTAACATGTTATGAATGACAAAAAAAATGTAAGCCTAAGTGTAGCAAACATAAAAAAAACGGAAAAATCAACACAATGGACATAACTTACAGTCAGTAGTATGTGTCCCTTGTGCTGATTTATCTTCTATTAGAATACATCTCTCTGTGTTTATGTCCCCTTCCCCATCGCCATAGCTTTCCAGTGAGGCGAGGGTTAATACAACTAAGGGGCTGTTGCATCAAGGAAGTCTGACTATACCCGCTTTTTATGACCCTGCTACAGCTTCTCAGAATGAAACAGAATATGTTCATTTCAGGGGGAGGGCCTATCAATCATACTCTTGCTGAGAGCCTATGACAGCCCGTTAGCTCTATTAACCCCCGATTTACTGGAAGTTTACAGCGGTAGGAGGGAGGGGGGGCATGGACAGAAGAGAATTTCTGCTAACAGAAGAGAAATCAGCACAAGGATACATTCTACTAACAGTGCTTTATGTCCCTTGTGCTGATTTTTCCGTTTTTGATTTTAGTTACACTTAAGCTGGCCATACATTATACAATTTTCTTTTTCAATTTCCTTTAGATTTACCTTCAACTATGTAGTGCAAGGGCCTGACTGATTGCATACAAATTGAAAGTGTTTAGGTGTGACCTCATATTATATGGTTTTGGTAAATCTAAAGGAAAATTGAATAATGTATGGCCAGCCTTATGCCCCGTACACACGATAGGATTTTCCGACGGAAAATGTTTTATAGGAGCTTGTTGTCGGAAATTCCGACCGTGTGTAGGATCCATCGGACATTTTCCATCGGAATTTCCGTCACACAAAATTTAAGAGCTGGTTCTCAAATTTTCCGACAACAAAATCCGTTGTCGTAAATTCCGATCGTGTGTACACAATTCTGACGCACAAAATGCCACGCATGCTCGGAATCAAGCAGAAGAGCAGCACTGGCTATTGAACTTCATTTTTCTCAGCTCATCGCACGTGTTGTACGTCACCGCGTTCTTGACGTTCGGAATTTCCGACCAACTTTGTGTGACCGTGTGTATGCAAGACAAGTTTGAGCCAAGGTCTGTCGGAAAAAAAACATGGATTTTGTTGTTGGAAAGTCTGACCGCGTGTACGCGGCATTAGGCTGTTAAAGATATACTTGATTGAGAAGCTGCATGTACATGGCTAGAAAGCACAGGACGAACTTGGATGTAGTCGGGGATGAGCAAATATTGTCGAAAAACAGGAGGCATGTGTATTCTTTTTGTTGTTTTTGTGAATTTTGGTGCACTTTGTATTTTTCTTTCAAATCTGTGCAGGATTTCTATGTGAAACAGGAGCTTCCTGTGATAAAAAAAACAGTCACTGCTGTTCTTGCTCCTCGTGCAGAGTAACTGATCTTGTATCCGCCCCTGTCCTGTAGGCTTCTATAGAAAATCTGCAGTGGGTGGTGCCTCCTGAGTCCCTGCCACAGCTCTTCTCTCAGCACAGGCTATGTACAAGGGAATAACTGGGTTTGTAAAGGCATTGGTGGATACAAAATGTATTTAAATTGTGGCTACTGAGGAATATATTTGCATGAATATTTTAGTGTTTGGAGTTCAGCTTTAACTACTTGCCAACTGCTGCACGCCGACATACATCGGCACAATGGCAGCGGTTGGCAAATGAGCATACCTGCACATCCCCTTTAATTGGCGGCGCCAGCAGGGCGGCATGCGCGAGCCCGCCGTGTACACCGCGACCGTGCCCGCGCGATCGTGTCATGGAGCCGCAGATTGGGGAAGTGCCTATGTAAACAAGGCATTTCCCTGTTCTGCCTAGTGACATGACAGAGATCACTGCTTCCTGTCATCGGGAGCAGTGATCGCTGTCATGTGAATTGAAGCCCATCCCCCCCACAGTTAGAATCACTCCCTAGCACACTTAACCCCTTCATCGCCCCCTAGTGTTTAACCCCTTCCCTGCCAGTGTCATTTACACAGTAATCAGTGCATTTTTATAGCACTGATCGCTGTATAAATGACAATGGTCCCAAAAATGTGTCAAAAGTGTCCGATGTGTCCGCCGCAATGTCGCAGTCACGATAAAAATCGCAGATCGCCGCCATTACTAATAAATAAAAAAAATTGTAAAAATGCCATAAAACTATCCCCTATTTTGTAGACGTTAAAACTTTTGTGCAAACCAATCAATATATGCTTGTTGCGATTTTTTTTTACCAAAAATATGTAGAAAAATACATATCGGCTTAAACTGAGGAAAACATTTTTTTTTTTTTATATATTGTTGGGGGATATTTATTATAGCAAAAAGTAGAAAAAATTTTTTTTTCAAAATTGTCGCTCTTTTTTTGTTTATAGCGCAAAAAATAAAAACCGCAGAGGTGATCAAATACCACCAAAAGAAAGCTCTAGTTGTGGGGAAAAAAGGACGTCAATTTAGTTTGGGTGCAACATCGCACGGCCGCGCAATTGTCAGTTAAAGCGACACAGTGCAGAATCGCAAAAAGTGATCTGGTCAGGAAGGGGGTAAAATCTTCCGGGGCTGAAGCGGTTAAATTAGTAGAAAATTATATTTGCAGAAGATGCAGTAGAGCATGAATACAGTAGGAAATGATGGCACTTTTATTATTGCTTCTCAGTCAGCTGATGCTGCTGGGCGCCCATGGTGAACTCCTGGTGGCTCCATAGTGGAATGCCATGGGGTGTTTGTTGGAATGTAAACACACAAACTCATTGTTCCAGACTGCAGCACCGGCCTGTATGACACTATTGTATTACACTGAGACCAGATGCTTCATAGCAGCTCATATGGGTGCTCTACCGTTGATAACCCTAATCCAATAATTCATAGCAATTATTACATAATTATACAGGATTTATATAGTGCCAACAGCTTTACAACATGAGGGCAGACAGTACACTTACAATACAATTCAATACAGGAGGAATCAGAGGGCTTTGCTCATTAGAGCTTACAATCTAGGAGGGAGGGTCAAGAGATACAAAAGGTAATAAAGAATACCAACTGAAGCTCTATATTGCATGGGAAACATCCATTTTATTCAAGTGACACAGTTCAAAAAATAAAAAATCTATTCAAGTATGTATTCTTAAAGTTTTATTAAACCCAAAAGCAAACATTTATTACAGTACAGGTTATTATTTCTTAAATGTCTTCTTTTTTTCAGCATTCTTTCCTTTATTTTCACATGGTGATCCAGCCAGTAAGTCTGTTGTTTTTGAAAAGAACAAGCTCTCCAGCAGAATGTTTAAGTTTACAGAGTTTTTTTTTAACAGGGTTGCTTACAATGATCAGTTTTATTCACTTATGTAAAGCCTTTATCCCAAAAGAAAAAAAAATATTTGATTTAACTGCTTATAAAAGATTAGCTGGAGTTCAGTGTTAGTGTGGTTAACATATAATGTCAAGGGATTAAACACTCCCAATAAACGACATAAAATCTTTTTTTTTTTTTTTTTGTTGTTCCTGTGTGTTATTTATCTGCAGGAGACCCATATCTCAATTGACTCACTTTTAAAACTTCACTCTAGAGACTTCCCGGTGTGGAACTATGGGGACACCATCACAACAAGGGCCAGAGGTGTAGCAATCGGTTTTTCCAAAAAAATGCGATTTAAATTAACAGATAGAATGGGGGGGAAACAGGGCTCGACCAAACAGTAAATCTCCACGAGAGTAGAGGACAGGCAAGGAAACTGCATAGCGGAAAAAAAAGTAAAAAAAAAAAGTTACGATGACAACAAATACTAAATTTATAACATATAATGTCAAGGGATTAAACACTCCCAATAAACGACATAAAATCATGAAGAGCAGATGTTATTTATCTGCAGGAGACCCATATCTCAATTGACTCAAATATAAAACTTCACTCTAGAGACTTCCCGGTGTGGTACTATGGGGAATTTTTCCAAAAAAATGCGATTTAAATTAACAGATAGTACGTCCCGTGTACAGGGGATTAGTAATGTGCAAACAAACAAAAATAAAACAAAATTCGCCCAATACTAATCCTGGGATATATTTAGTAAATGTACTGGGAAAATTGATGGACTTTAAGACCTAAAAGATAGAGATTATACGTTTTTCTCCCCTGTACACGGGACGTACTCTAGGATAGACTATGTTTTTCTGGAACACTTTGCTTTAGATAGAGTAGTAGATACCAGAATAGGAATAATTTCACTTTCAGATCACGCCCCGGTGATGATGGAAATACACTCAGTGGAGCCCCAAATGAAATCCCAACGGTGGAGACTAAATGAAAGTCTTATTCAGGAGGTAGAAAGTGAGAACAGAATAAGGGAAGAACTAGAACAATATTTCTTAAGAAATGACATAGAGGGAATCTCGAAACAGACCGTGTGGGAGGCCCATAAGGCCTACATAAGGGGCGTGTTTATATCTGTCGGTGCTGGGAAAAAAAAGAAGAGAGTCCAAAAAATTAAAGATACCACCGAAGAAATATTCTGCCTGGAACAACAACATAAAAGAGATCTAACCCAGGATAAAAAACTACTGCAAGACTTAGTAACAAAAAGGGAGGAGCTCAAATTGTTGATGGAACAGGACACTAATAGGATTTTCCATGCACTTGCCAGAGAAAGATATTATGGAAGTAATAAATCCCCCAAATATTTGGCCAAAATGTTGCAGAAAAAGAAGGCCCAAAACTATATAGAAAAAATCCAAACAAATAAGGGAAATATAGAATATACTACAAGAGGGATTGCACAAACATTTAAGGAATTTTATGCAGACCTATATGCAGTTGACCAAAAAAGGGGGTGCGAAGAGACAACAAAAACTAGGAAAGCGAATGATTTTCTAAGA
This sequence comes from Lithobates sylvaticus, assembly GCA_028564925.1. NCBI lineage: Eukaryota > Metazoa > Chordata > Amphibia > Anura > Ranidae > Lithobates > Lithobates sylvaticus. The sequence goes on along the minus strand of CM053036.1, from coordinate 136,014,548 downwards.
AGAGCTGGGCTAACCAAAATTACAGAAAGTGAAAGAGAGTTATTGGAAGGAAAAATAACAGAGGAGGAGATAGCCAGAGCCTTAAATGGGACTAAATCAGGAAAAAGCCCGGGGCCCGATGGATTTACAATTTACTATTATAAAAAATTTAAAAACATCCTGATCCCTAAGTTGTGCACGTACCTAAACGGCCTCAGCACAGAATATGAGATGAGTAGAGAGGCGTTAATGGCCTCCATAACGATAATTAAAAAGGAGGGGAAAGATGGGATAAAATGCGCCAATTATCGACCAATAGCACTTTTGAATGCAGACACGAAACTTTACGCCAAGATTTTGGCGGACAGGTTAAAAACCTTAATAAATAAATTGGTCCACCCTGATCAAGCTGGATTCGTTCCCGGTAGAGAAAGCAGAGACAACGGGGTAAGAACCCTGCTGCTATTGCTACAGGAAAAAAAAAAGAAAGGCCCCAGTCTACTCCTGTCGACTGACGCCCAGAAGGCTTTTGACCGAGTAGACTGGGGCTTTATGTTCTCAACGTTAGAGGCAATGGGCATAGGCCCAAAAATGGTGCAGCGTATCAAAACCCTGTATCATCACCCAACGGCTACCGTAAACATTAATGGATCTGAATCCCCTAGCTTTGAAATGAAAAACGGGACAAGACAGGGGTGCCCCCTCTCCCCCATCCTATTTATTTTATCTTTAGAACCCCTACTCTCCATGATTAGACGAGACCCAGAAATCGTTGGATTTGAAGTAGGAGAAGAAACCCACAAACTATCGGCATATGCCGACGATATTCTGTTTTATATAAATAACCCTGTCTCTTCCCTCCCCCGACTGATGACCTTATTAAAAGAATATGGGGAATTAACCAACTTTAAAATAAACCAAGAAAAGTCGGAAATTCTAAATATCAATACCAGCGTTACACTAAAAATTGAGCTCCAGAAAACATATAGATTCCCGTGGCGTAAAGACATAAAATACTTGGGTATTAAACTCGCACCATCACTTAAAAAAATTTTCAATTTAAACTATATTTCTTTATTAAATGAGATTAAAACAGAGAGTAACAGATTGACACATAGAGCACTTTCATGGTTTGGAAGGATCCACGCACTCAAAATGTTTATACTACCCAAAATACTCTTTAAATTTCAAATGTTGCCGATTGTCTTACCAAAATTCTATTTAGCTAAACTTAAAGCTCTGGTGACGACTTTCATTTGGAATAACAAAAAACCCAGGATAGCATACTCCACATTGAAACAGGCAAAAAACCGCGGTGGACTGGCAGCCCCAGACATAATTAACTACTATAAAGCGATCGTACTATCGAGAATTCTAGAATGGGTAAATGAAAATAAAGAAGAAAAAAGATGGGTTAATGTAGAATTTATTCTTAGTAAAGCACAATTAAGCAAAATTATTTGGAATCCCCCGAAAAATAGGGACATTGATAGAGGAAGTAGCGAACTCACTTTGAATACACTTAGGATTTGGGACGAAATTTATAAAAAAATAAACGGTCACTACAATTCACCACTTATTCCTTTAAAGGAGAACGAATTTTTTGCACCAGGGTTAAAAATTAATGGGGGAAATTGGTTAAAATTAGAAAGAGCACAGGTAAGAGACATTACAAAAAATGGTAAGATAAGGTCACTACAGGAACTAAAGATAAAAGAGGGTTTTGAAGAAATAGATGGATGGAGATACCACCAGCTCTCCCGCTTCATTGAGAGCCTGCCCCAACCAATTAGAGAACCAACAGATTTATCACCATTAGAGTCACTGTGTACATCCAGAGACAATAGAGGTGCAATCACAAGGTGGTACGGGCTCCTAATGGAGGGGGAGGGATGGATGGTCCCCACATATATTCACAGATGGGAAAGGGAAATAGGGACACAATGTGAGAATGACACGGTTAAAAAAATTCTAAAAATAACCCATAGTGCCTCGAACGACAGTAAGTCAGCTGAACTCAATTATAAAATTTTAGCTAGATGGTATGCTACACCAGACAAAATTAGCAAATTCCAGAGGGAAAACTCAGGGAAATGCTGGCGAGGATGTGATGAAATAGGTAACATGATACATCTTTGGTGGAGTTGCCCTAAAATTAAAGCCTACTGGGGGGAAGTCAGGTCTTATATAAAAGAAATTACAAAGTCAGAAGTACCAGATGACCCATGGACCATCTTATTACATGGCACAAAAGAAAACCTTAAAAATTATCAAAGGTCACTACTCCCGCTGCTTCTAAATGCAGCAAAAAAAGTCATTCCAAAGAAATGGCGGGAGGCAGAGGCCCCCTCGATCTGGGAATGGATTGACGAGATCGAAGGTATATATAAGATGGAAAGAGTAAAAGGCAACCAGGGAAATATTGAGGAAGAGGGATTAGACAAATGGAGTGAGTGGAAAACCTTCAAAAAGACATGGAGCTATGTGGAACAACTTAAGATTTAATGATAAAGGAATCTGAGAGTGAGATTGGTCGTGCCCTGGGAGGGGGGTGGGGGGAGGGGGAAATGGGCTAGGAAAGTAGATAGAGTATTCTTTGTGGTTAGTTGTATTCTCTGCCACTCTTTTCTTTCTTTTTTTTTTGGATAATGCGCACAATGAAAATGCTTTGGGAAAAAAAAAAAAAAAAAAAAAAAAAAAAAAAAAAAAAAAGAAATGCCACAATGATGTGATATAAGTGAAGACAGTTATGACTGGGAAGTTGATTCTATGTCTATCGCGAGATAACCGCTGAAGTGGCACGAGAAAAAAAAAAAAAAAAAAAAAAAAAAAAAAAAAAAAAGATTAGCTGGAGTTCAGTGTTAGTGTGGTTAACCACTTCAGCCCCGGAAGATTTGGCTGCTGAATGACCGGATCATTTTTTGTGATTCGGCACTGCGCCGATTTAACTGACAATTGCGCGGTCGTGCGACACTGCACCCAAACAAAATTGACGTCCCTTTTTTCCCACAAATAGAGCTTTCTTTTGGTGGTATTTGATCACCTCTGTGGTTTTTATTTTTTGCATTATAAACAAAAAAACTGCGATAATTTTGAAAAAAAAAAACAATATTTTTTACTTTTTGCTATAATAAATATCTCCAAAAATGTTTTAAAAAAACAAATTTCTTCATGATTTTAGGCCAATATATACTCTGCTACATATTCTTGGTAAAAAAAAATCATATTGATTGGTTTGCGCAAAAGTTATAGCGTCTGCAAACTATGGGAAAGATTTATGGCCTTTTTATATATATATATATTTTTGTACTAGTAATGGTGGCGATCAGGATTGTGACATTGCGGACAGATTGGACACTTTTGACACATTTTTGGGACCATTGACATTTACACAGCGATCATTGCTATAAAAATGCACTGATTACTGTGTAAATGTCACTGGTAGGGAAGGGGTTAACACCAGGGGGCGATGAAGGGGTTAAGTGTGCTAGGGAGTGATTCTAACTGTGGGGGGGATGGGCTTCAATTCACATGACAGCGATCACTGCTCCCGATGACAGTGGTAGGGAAGGGGTTAACACCAGGGGGAGATCAAGGGGTTAAATGTGTGTTCTAACTGTATGGGGATAGGACTGAGTACGAGAGGAGACATATCGTTGTTCCTATTTACTAGGAACAAACGACATGTCTCCTCTTCCCTGACAGCACAGGGATTTGTGTGTTTACAAATCCCCGTGCTGGCGCTTGTGCCTGCGATCGTGTGTGGCTGGGGCGATCTCTTCCGCAGGCCATGCACATTGGGTCCCCCACCATTCAGCGGGCGCCCATGCCTCTGGCGGCTCTTAAAGGGCCAACGTACCCATACAGGATTTTGCACACCCGTGCCACTTTGCCGACATATATCAGCGTGAGCCGGTTGGCAAGTGGTTAAACCCAAAAACAAAGATGTAATATATTGTAGCTCAGTGATTCTCCACTAGGGTTCCTCCAGAGGTTGCTAGTGGTTCCTTAAGCATTGGGCAATTTCTGCCTCTCAGATAAGTTGCCACTGATACCATTGATCTTTTTAGCTATCTGTAAGGAGGTAATTCTTCCCAATGACCCCAAGTGTGAGGACCATTCTTCTCACTGACCATCACACTAATGTATCATGACTTTTTAGCAGGGGTTCCTCGAGACTGGAGAACTATTTTAAGGGTTCCTTTGTGTTGAAAAGGTAGTCCCCAGAGATAGCTCTCTCTGAAATAACTAATAAGTGTGCAGCACAGGAAATTATCAGTTCACAATATTTCTGGCAGGATCAACATATATTTTTGGACTTATTGAACAGATACAACAAAATCCATTAAATTGTATATTTAACAGACCAGGATGAGGCCAAAGAAGAGAAACTGATTCTTGGGGTTCACATAGTGTTCTGTTACAGACTAATGGTATTCTTCCTTTACAAAGGTTGAACTGGATGGACTGGTGTCTTTATTCAACCTTACCAACTATGTAACTATATGTAAGAAATCTGTGGCTGAAGGGAAACAAAAGTAATTTTAAAGCGGAACTAAATCTTCCTATCATTTTCAGCCAAGGAAGCTATCATCTTGGCCTCTGTTTGATCTTCAATCGGTTATTAGACCAGCCATTTGATGGTTTGACAGTTTGGATGAGAGCACAACCAATATGATAGTTACATTCCCAGCACATTTCAGTAATGTAGCTGTTTTTTTTTTAAACTTATTAAATCAATGGGTTTAGTTCCACTTTAACAGTATTCTTATCATAGGGCCAGGAGAGGCCATCAAAGATGTAATACAGGGCCAGCAGCCGAGCACCATAAAATAACAAATACCGGGAGAAATCTGCCAAACATCTGGTATTATAATGGGGCCAATAGTATAAAGTTGCCAAGACCTGTACAGGGTTATGTAATACCAAATGTGGTCCTTGGTTTCCATGACAGATGCTGGGCAGAGGATGCTAGAAGATGAGATGACCTCTACTTGCTCTGTTTAGGTCGTGGGATTTTTCTTATTGAGGCTTTGCCATGTAAACTGATTTGGGATTTGCCTCCAGCTGTGTTTTACCCTTGTGTTTACTAGTCAGGACATTTGCTTTTTTTGTCTAGTAAAGGAAGTGTATTTGAGAGGGGACAGCGGAAAAGCTCTGAATGGGTAGATAAACAACGTTGGTGCAGATTCTTAGTGTTCTCTACTGTCACAGAATTCAGTGAGCAAACTGTGCTGGTAAAAGTATGTTCACTCTAAAAAGGCCCATAACTATACAGCTTGGATGGAACTAAATCTATAAGGAGGTTACATGTAGAACATTTGGGCAAACTCAAACACTACACTGGCCATTCGTTGAAAGGTCAGGTTGCCTGACATGCATTTTAATTTTTAATATGTGACATGGTAGAGGTTCAACAGATGGGGCCCTTATACAACCACACCTGTACAGTTCACTGTATATATCTATTGTCCTGGAATGGCAAAAATAGATGAAAATGGTCCAATAATAAGCTGGTAAAGTAAGTCCAATAATACTTATTTATAACATATAATCAACCCAATTATTGGCACCCTTATTTAGCCTGGTTTGTTTCTGCTGCTGTTTATATATATATATATATATATATATATATATATATATATATATATATATATATATATATATATATATATAAACTTTGCTTCTTCCCATGTCTCTGACATCTAAAAAGAGCTCAAACTCAATACATTTGTTTCCCTAGACCAGGGGGGCAGTTTACATACCTCCCAACTTTTTGAGATGGTAATGAGGGACGCCTATCAGCAAAAGTATGCAGGCATAGGACACACCCCTTTCCACACCCCCTTAAAGGAGAATTGTACAAAAAAAAAAAAATTTGTTAAACCCACAAGTGCTTTTTTTACCACTTACTATTCCTTTATATTGGCTCTTGGAATTTACAAATGCAGCAATTTAGAAATCAGATGTAAGGTTTAGCACTGGGAAACACTTTTTGATAGATAAAAAGTGCATTTTATATACATCTATATAGATCAGATCAAAATGAGGGACAAATGAGGAGGAATGAGGGACAGAGGGACATTGCTCGAAATCAGGGACAGTCCCTCGAAATCAGGGACAGTTGGGAGCTATGAGTTTACTGTCCCTCAGACTTTGCCTAATGGGAGTAAACAGTGTCCCATCTTTTGATATTAAGGAAGAAATAGTGCCCCATTGTTGGTGTCAGTGGAAAGAATAGTGCCCTGTTGTTGGCATCAGTAGAAGGAATTTTGCCCCATTGTTGGTTTCAGTAAAAAAGGAATAATGCCACATAGTTGGTGTCAGTGGCAGGAATTATGCCCTATTGTTTGAATCAGGGGCAGACATAATCCTTTAAGAGCCAGACAAAGGCAATCAAAGGCTCGCAGTTTGCAGACCACTGCTCTAGGCTATGCAATTTTCTTCATTGTCAATTAGGTAGGCAGTACTTACCTCTGGTCACCGAGAATTATATTTTCAGAGCTCAACTGAGCATTCAACTGCCAGTTGTCCATTTTTAGCTCAAATAAATCCCTCAGATTTCTCCAGTGACATTTGAATTTGGTGCACTGCTAGCAAGAGCCCAGTAGTGTATTTACATTAGAGGCACATTAAACGATATCCTCATTCTCCAAAAATAATCCATACATATCTACTTCCTAATGGCCCTGTAATCAATTTTTCATGAAATCTTGGTAGCAAGCAAGAGAGGGTGGCTCCATTTCTAAATATAATGGGACCATGGAAAATGAACAGAAAGTCAGATCACAGCAGCAACAATAAAGAAAAAGACATTAGGAGATTTAATAGAGGCTGAGAGTAATAGAAGGCACTTGTTTGAGTTCAAACACATACTTGAATAGAATTTCCTTTTTTAAACCAGAATTTTGTGTCATTTTAGGGTCAAGTCAGACAGGAGCTTCTAGAACCATATTTCTTTTCATGGTAAAACATATCATTTTAAAATCTCTTCTCAGTACGGTTCATTACATCGATAAGTGTGGAGGTTTGTTATTGAGGGGGTCATTAAGGAGAATATACTTTTTATTTTAAATTAAATTTCCTTTTACAGGAACATATTAAAAGCTGATGCTATTGGAAACCAATGTCTGCGCGGGATCCATTAAGCTAAAACAGAGCTCTTGCACCTTTCTGTAATATAAACAATACTCTTTCCATTGGTGTAAATGGGAAAAGGGCATGATGAGAAATAAACCAGAAAACAGTAGCCCTGAATTAGCCAATGCTGGGATAACAACACACAGCTGTTTCCCAAGCCATTGTGTTCACACACATGCCATCCAGTCTGTTTTCCCAGCTAGAAATGACAATAGGATAGTACGATGTGTGACTGCTAATCCTGTTTTCCTTAATGTGTACATACCCCAAGTAGAAAAACACATCGTACATCACATAGTGTGAACAGATCTAGCAGGCCACATGTGGAAATTTGGAGGGTGAATTAGAGGGTTTCCTTAAGCCTAGTACACACTGCTAGTTTTTATTTTTTTTGTTTCGTTCAACCCAGTGGGCTGAAAGAAAAAATAAATGACAGCACAGGTCGGAGCCGCTGTACTAACAATCTGATGCAATCTCCCCTGCTATTCAATTGTGTTCTGACAGGGGGGTGGCCCACCTACCACAACACTCAGCCACTGGCTGAGAGCGCTGATCGGGAGCCAGCCGACAGACCTTTGTCGGGCATGCCCCTTCAACAGAAGCCAGTGGAACGGTCAGCTTCTGTCAGACCGGCTGCAGTACACATGAGCTTAATGTCGGCCGGTTTCTATTGAACCAGCCGTAGCCGTAGCATGTGTGTATGGGGCTTAAAGTCAAAGCCCTCTTTATGAACTTCCACTCCTCTATACAGGATGAGCTGGTAATACTCAGTCTACTCAATTATTTCCAGTTCTTTTAACAGTACCCTGTACTGGAAGAGGTGCAGAGATCAAGAGTTTCTATATCTGGATGCAACATCTGTGATGTCCAAGGAATGGTGCCTGGATTACTTCATAGAACCCATGATGGATGCAGGGAAAAAAGTGTGAAGCATTCACGTAATACCTGCAGTGGCTTCTAGTCTACAGCAAAGCACTATGAGGTTGATTTACTAAAACTGGAGAGTGCAAAATCTGGTGCAGCTGTGCATGGTAGTCCATCAGCTTCTAACTTTAGCTTGTTCAATTAAAGTTTGAGGAAAAAAAAATTTAAAATCTGATAATTGGTTTTTATGCAGATCTGCATCAGATTTTGCACTCTCCACTTTTAGTAAATGAACCCCTATCATTAATGGTCAATATCACCTGGTGAGAAGACTTCGAACTAGTCTTGCAATTTCCTCCACCTTCTTGATATGATATCAATGATCACAGCAAGTACTGCTTAATTTATCTGATGTGCAAAGCTCCAAAGTGAGCATTAAACCTATACACATGGTAGTTTATTGGAAGATTAGGAAATTTAACCTTATTCTACCAATAACTATGACATAAACTCCAAATCAATATCTGACCATCAAAAGTCACAGGCTGAAAGTCCGAATGCAATGTCATTTCATGATTGATATTATATCTTGTGTGAACCAGGCATTTGGCTAAAAGTGGTTGTAAAGGCATAAGTTTTATTTTTTTACCTTAATGCATTATATGTACTAAGGTAAAAAAACTTCCATGAATCAGCTCCCACCCTCAGCCCAAGTCTTATCTTGATCCAGTGCTGTGCTAAGAGCAGCAGCACTGCTCTCGCTGCTTACAGTCTACTGTCAATCAAATGCTCTGATGAGGGGGCGTGGCCAAGCTGCACTGTGTGTGTGTCTATAGACACACGCAGCCTGGCTCAGGATTGCTATGAGGGCACTCGGAAGGAAGGAGGAGCTAAGAACACCGGCAAAGGCCCCAGAGGAGGAGGTGAGGGAACCACTCACAATGTGCAAGTCAAAAGTCAAACACTCCTTCATCTTACAGTGTAGAGAGAGATGGAGAGAGATAAGAACACCGTTTTTTTTATTTTTTTGGGTGTCTATGTCCTCATTAGGAAGATTCACCCTCCCTATTTGTCCTGTTTACCATTATCATTGATTATCAATGAACAAAAAAATCCCAAATTTTGGGTAGTCCCCAGAAAAGTAGTTCTGGTGACCCCAAGGGACTCCTTAAATTTGCAGGGTTTTCCTCTTACTTCCTGTTTTTGCTATGTGACAGGAAGTGTCCCAATGGGACATAGATGGCAGGAACAAATCTGACAGGGGTTAAAACCCTCCCTTAGACCCCATACACACTACACAACTTTTGTTGTCTGATTTCCTTTAGATTTACCAAAACTATGTAGTGAAAGGGCCTGCATAATTGCATACAAATTTAAACTCTTAAGCCTCGTACACACGATCGGATTGTTGGCCAACAAAACCGTGGAATTTTGTCCGAAGGACGTTGGCCCAAACTTGTCTTGCATACACACGGCCACACAATTGTTGGCCAACAATTCGGAACGTAGTGACATACTACGTTGTTTTTCACCTCTTTAGCGCCACCCTTTGGGCTCCTTCTGCTAATTTCGTTCTAGTAGAAGTTTGGTGGTAGAGTGTTGATTCACGCTTTTCATTTCGCACTTTTCATTTCGCACTTTTCAGTTTGCGATTTTCAGTTTGCGCTTTTCAGTTTGCGCTTTTCAGTATATTTCTGAAAGGCTGTTCGTCAACCAGACATGTTGCGGAATCGGAGGAGATAACGTGTTATTTATTATTGGCCTTGGAGTTATTGCTTTGACATTATTTTTTTGGTTGAATAATGATTTGATTTGGTAGATTTTCTATATTTTTGGATGCATAGAATGCATTTTTTGGTTAAGTTCTATTGGCAGATAGCATGTCTAATTTTATTTGTTTTCTTTTTTAATGCACAATAAAAAAAATTGTGTAGAATAATACTCGGCTATGTGTTTTACTTCAAATTACAGTTTGGGAATAGGCTGTTACAGTTTAAAAAATACAATGTAAAATTAACAAGGGACACCAACATAGTTGTATCTTTGATCTTAAAAACTACGGGATGATGGTGTTGTGGTAACTTGCCCAAATAAAAAAAAAAAAAAGCATAATAATATTATTCTTGATATCACTAGACAAAAAAAACCTTTGAAAATGTGTTTGCAATAACTCCATCAGTATTACCAGCAAAGTGGCTTCATTATTATCCCATTAAGGAAGAAGAGAATTGTGCGCTGCATTTGGATATTTCATAATTTGCCACGTCACGAATGTTAATTCTCCATTACGAATGCTAGTTTATAAGACCGACTGCTTCTGGCTCGTCCTTGTTTCCGAGCATGTGTGTTTGTACTTTGGACTTTTGTCCAACACGCTCGGAAAATCCAACAACACACATTTGTCCGTGGAAAATTTAAAAACCTGTTAGCCAACATTTGTTGGTGGAAAGTCTGACAACAATTGTCCAATGGAGCATACACACGGTCGGATTTACCGACAATAGCCTGTTATCACACATTTCCCATCGGAAAGTCCGACCGTGTGTACGAGGCTTTAAGGTTTTGACCTCATATTATTTGGTTTATGTAAATCTGAAGGAAAATATCTACAGAAAATTGTATAGTGTGTATCCAGCTTTACTCTATCCAAATTGAAAAAGAACAATTTTGCTTATAGTTCTACTTTAATATAAATATATATGTTAGTAATATTTTCTACAAGCTATTTCATAAACTCTAAGGCCCAATCCAGAATAAAGAGGAGCCTGAATGATCATGCTGATTGCTACATCTTATTTCCCATATTTCACCTCCCCCATCTACTTGGCAAAATAATCCTCAGTTTAAAAACCATTTGGAAAAATACAGCAAAAAGGCAATTATTTTTAATAAAAGGTCATTTCGTAATATTGATGAACGTGTTTTTCCATCACTTTAAATTTATTTCAGAGTTCGCATGCTTTTGAAAACTTCACAGAGGTGGTGACATTTTCCATTTCCTTACCGCCTTGAATTTCCATTAACCACATTTTTCAAAACACAGAGCCATCACAGAAATGGCTGTAGTAGGTGACACCCTGACGCTGGTTGACAGTTCTCAATTGTATGGAAAAGAGTTTAAAGCTTTGCAGGCATTTCTCTTTAAAGCCACTGTTTACATCTATTTTTAAAAGTATTTCTTCAGATAAAATGACAGCATGTTGATGTGGAGTACTGAAAAGCTATGCTAGCAGCTCAGCAGGGTGGTATTCTGGGGGAATATTGCAGTGTGGGATAACTCAGACGAACATTTAAATGCAGAACTCTTTAAAGTGAACCTGTACTTTGCCCATGGTTTCCCTGAAGCTGAATTAAAGGCCTTTTTTAAATTGCCAGCAGGTGGGCTTGTATTGCAGAAATGAATCTGGATGTATTTTCAGCAATAAAAGCTTCTTTTGTGCCTGCCTGCAATTTTCTTCCAATTTTACACTAATCTGTGCATGTGCAGGTCAGTGTACCATCTTGGCATGCTGTGGGTGCCAGAACAAGGTAACTCGTATATGCATGAACAGAAGTTACATCATCTCAGACCAGCTGAAGACTCCAGACCCTGAAGAAGACTGTGAGATGTCAGTGGTGGCAATGGAGTGAAGAGGGGGAGTGATATTGCTAGAGATAAATTAGAGAATTTTTTCCATCTCTTCTGGTTTTGGATACACAAAGGGAAGTGATCAGAAATCTCCCTGTAGTAATCTTCTCGCTTGACCAATTCTGTTCTGGTGACAACTCAAAATTTGGATGTGTTGTCACTTTTAGTTCCTATCACAATGGCCACCAGGACAATAGGAGAAGGAGAAAACCTCTTCAGCCCAGACAGGAATAAAAACCTGACCACTCCATACAAAATAAAAAAATGGCTTATTTGTTAGTATTTACTTATCCCTTGAAAACTGAATAAGAGATAAAGAGAAATTGACCGCACACCACCATGGCGCTATTGCAAAATGAATCCTTGTATTGTCTTCATAATGGGAGAAGCAAAACAGAACAATTTGTTAACGCATTTCACACTAACATCTCGAAAGGAGATGTCAAAGACACAACTATTTAAGTGCACACCCAACGGCAATGCACCTGTACCAGCTTTAGTTCTTGACTATCTTCTGCTGATCATTTGGACACAATCATTTACTACCATTAATTAGTATAGATCAAGGTTTCTCAACCAGGGTTCCTCCAGGGGTTGCTAGGGGTTCCTTGAGCAATGACAATTTCTGCCTCTCAAAAAAGGTTCCACTGACACCGTTGATCTTTTTAGCTATCTATAAGGGGGGAATCCCTCCCAATGACCACAAGTGTAAGGAGCATTTTCCCACTGACCACCACACTAATGTATCATGAGTTGTAGATATAGTCATTTTTAGCAGGGGTTCCCCCGAGACTGGAAAGTTATTTCAAGGGTTCCTTTGTGTTGAAAAGGTTGGGAAAGACTGGTATACATGAACAAAACCAAAAATATACACAAATCAGTGAAAAACATGTAGTGAAGAAAGACAAAAAAAAGGAAAATATCATATAAGGAAGTGAAAAACAATGTACAAGGATGAAAAAAAAAAAGAAAAAAAGTAGTAATGAATGTGGATAAGTTCAAATATAGACTCAAGTTTGAATATAATCACTATCAAGGGACCATAAAAAAAAAATTGTATACATATGTCCAGGTACCTGGATCTTATTTCTAATCCACAACCGACTGATATAAATAGCGTTTATCACCCATCCATGGTAAATAAAGGGGTTAATATCATTCATCAGTGGATCAAAGAGCATTTGAAAACAGGTGTGCAGAGGGGCTCAAAAGAGATGATCACCAAGAAACATTGAGAATTTCAGAGGCAAAACACATATATTAAACAAAGCTAAATGAAATAAATTAAAATGAAATAAATTAAATTAGAGTGGGAGACCAAGAAACAGAGAGAATATTCCCGGAAAAGGTCCTCCCTTGCAGTGCATGGGCAGCCCCCCGTTAAGGTTGGACTTTTACTTTTTCCAAAGTTGGGCTTTAATAAACAGCTGTGATTACTGTCTCATACAGGAATTTCTTCCAATGTGTTTGGAATTTTGTAATTACCGAGAGATCGTATCATCTATAACACTAGAAGGCTTTAAATACCAAAACAGAGGACACGGGTTTGTAAGCTGGAATTAAGTAATTTTGTCCGGATTTGTGGCCAAGTTAACAGCACAAATCGGCACAATATGAAAAGTTTATTTTGTACAGAACAATTGCTTCACAAACAGTGAAATTGGGATGGTGCGAACAGTTTGGTAAAGTGTCTTATTAAATGAACTAAATTTGCCTATCTGTTGGTGGTGGTGTCGTGATAACTGTGCAATCTGCTGCAAACGATAAGATTGTCAATTATTATTAGTAGAAATTGTAACAATCCTTACCCATCATTAGAATTTCTTATAATATCATTTCAGTCCCAATCTGGGTAACAGTTCCACTGGGCTGTATTGGTGATACACATCTACCACTGATGGTACCACCAAGGCTTGGGATGTTCACTGCATAGCGCCTCCTTGTGTCATGCCTACTGAGCGTTTTGCACAGCTATTCTCTGCAGTGCTCCCTCCTTCTAGGCTGCAGTGCTCATAATAAAAAGCAGGGATAAGTGATTATGTGAAAACTATTTGTATAAAGTAAAGAAGAATTATCACTATTTTTTTACATTATTTTTTACTTCCTAGTTCCCCTAAAACACTAGCTGCAATGTCAGAACGGACTTTGGACAACATGGCTAGCAAAGAGACAGCTGATCCGCTTTGTGGCACCTGTCTCCAGTTTTCAGCAATTGCACCAAGGCGAGGCGCCCTGTCCAACATCACAGTTTAAGGCATCTAGGAAAGTATAAAAAATAAATAATGCCTGTACAAATCAATGACAGGCTGACACTGTCTGCAACTGTTTGCACCCAGGAGAGCACATCCACCCTTAGAAGAGAAGTTGGGCTTTTTCTTTCAAAAATCATACTTACCTAGGTGGACGCAGAATCGATCCGATGCTGCATCTGTCCCCCGCTGGCTCTAAGACTGAGGACCGAGCGATCAAAGACCGCTGATCGCTCGGTTCTCAGGGCCCTGTGAGCAGAGAGTGCTGGGCTGTGGAGGGGGGCGGGAGCGGGCGGCTCGCTGAGAGGCTGAGCCGGGTACCGATCCATTTATTGTTGGGTTCTTGCCCCGAGCCTGGACTGCCTCTGTGGCAGCAGCCGAGAGCGGGAGAAGTACTTCTCCTTTAACTACAGGTAATCCATGTACCATAACGTGTGAACAGCTGTAGACAGCCACAGACACTGTCAGCCTGTCACTGATTTGTTTCTGCCTGCAGCTGATCGGAAACACCTGGCTATGCCCACCACAGAGATGTGCTGAGCTGGCCCTAAAAAGTCCTGTTATGGGCTGACAACACACAGCATTTTGGTAGACTGAGGGGTGTCCTTGCTACCCAGTGCCTTTTGCTAAACTACTACTACCTCCCATCTCTATAACATAGATGCTAATCATTCTGTAGTCCAAGATAAGAACTAGGAGGGTTAATTAGACTCCCTGAGATAACACAGGAAGTGTGCACAGGACACAGGAAAACTGTGAACCTTTTTGCACTTATCCAACAAATATAACAAAATGCTTTCAATGCCATATTTAACAGGCAACGTTTATTGTTAGGAATTACATACACTTTAAAGCTACACTCTGCACCCAGCTCTACCTGATATGTTTTTTTAATTAATAATCCATTTTGTAGCTATCTTCTGGCCAGTCACGTGACAAGCAGGCCCTCTTCCTCTTCTTCTTCCCTCTGGCGGTGGTGTCCTTGGTGCTGTGTGGAAAGCTGCTTATGTAGTGATTTGTGAATATCGTTCTGTACAGTGTGAGCCCAGGGCAGCCGTATAAAGAAAATATTTCCTAAAAGAGATATGGGGGCTGGCGTCGCTGAATTCCTGAAAATACTAGTTACCCGGTTGTTATTCTGACGCCCTGGATTCAATACTTTGAGATACTGACCCTGAACAAGCATTCATAAAAGTCACGGTAAAGTCAGACAGCTACAACTATATACTTGTTTTGGGTCAGTCACTCAATGTGTTGAAGAAAAAGAGTCATCCAGACAACCAGGCACCTAGCGTTAGTAGAATAAGAAGCCCACAATGGCAGCCTTCATGTATCCATCGGGAAAGGTTTAATTTCTCACGGGCTCACAGAGAGCACCGAGCCTTGTACTAACAATCAGGACCCGAAACTCCAGATTCTGAGTCACCTGATGAATGAATGAATGAATGAATAACTTGTATAGCGCTACAATGCGAACTGAATCGCCTCAAGGCGCTGTATTGGCATTTGGTTGTTGAGCTTCTAGAAGAGGTGGGTCTTGAGTTTCTTCCTGAAGGCCTGATGGTTTTCTTCCATGCGAATGTCGGTTGGTAGAGCGTTCCATAGCCGTGGACCTTGGACAGCGAATCTCCGTTCCCCCTTTGATTTGTAGCGGGATTTGGGAATGAGGAGAAGATTTTGATTAGCCGATCGAAGACTGCGATTCGGTGTGTAGTGTTTTATTTTCTCGCGAAGGTATTGCGGGGCGTTTCCATGTGCGCATTTGTGGGTGAGGCAGAGGGTCTTGAATGCGACCCGACTCCTTACATTTAGCCAATGTAGGTTCCTCAGGGAAGGGGAGATGGATTCCCAGGGTTTTTTCCCTGTTATCAGCCTTGCCGCCGTGTTTTGGATAAGTTGTAAGCGCGCAAGTTGATATTGGGGTAATCCTATGTAAAGGGAGTTAGCATAGTCGAGTCGAGAATTGATGATCGTTCCAACTACCACTGCTTTGTCCTCTTTTGGAATGAAGGGGAGGAGTCTGCATAGCAGGCGGAGCAGATGGTGAGAACCACTGACCACTGCTCCTATTTGGGCATCCATTGACATTTCTGAGTCAAAAATGACTCCGAGACTCTTAGCCTTGGTCCTAGTGGTGATGGTCCGTCCAAAGATGGTAGGAGGTGTCCAAGGGATCTTGGTTCGGGGGTTATGATTTGCATGTAGAATAAGAAGTTCTGTTTTTGATTCATTAAGTTTGAGGGAGCTAGTAGTCATCCAGTCGTCTATCATAGTGAGGCATTTTCCTAATTGCTGATGATGGTCTTTTTGTCCGGTGATACGAAAATATAATTGAGTGTCGTCAGCGTATGAGTGGAAGCAGAGGTCTGATCTTCTGATGATGTTGAGGAGTGGGCGAATGTAGATGTTGAAGAGCACTGGCGACAAGGGTGATCCTTGAGGGACTCCACAGGAGATAGCCTGGGTTTCAGAGGTGAAACCTCCTAGTTTCACTGTCTGAGAGCGATTTCCTAGGAAGGATGCGAACCATTGCAGATCTGAGCCAGTGACTCCTGCTACTGATCACTGTCATAGCCTCTGATTGGCTATCCTCAGTGATCAGTCACTGTAAAGCGGCCCTGTGGTTTTTCTCTGTAAATGAAGGAGAGATCATATCATATACATCATATCTTTCTCTCTTCTTGCAGAGAAAAAAAAAGAAAAAGAAAATGTGTGTAAAAAAATAATAATAATAAAAAAATTAAATTATATATCAAAGTTTGATTTAGGCCAGTTACAGGGTTAGTGTTTGGGTCAAGGTCAGGGTCAGTATTTTTGTGGACAGGTTTTTTTTAATCAGTACCAGTGTCGGTGTGTTTTAGGGAGGATAAAAAAAAAAAGCAAAGTGCGCACTATTGTTTTTGGGCTGCACAAACAACAACTAACATACACATATGTGGTATCGCTGCGTCAGGAGCAGGAGAATTTAATGTGGGTTGTTCTTTGGTGGAAGGTTATTGGAGTACCAAGAAATATACAGCTAAATTTAAATATTTTTTATTTTTTTTACTATTTTGTGCAAGTTTACCTTTAATAATAATAAAAAAATCAGGAGATATCCATTATTATTTAACACCAAAAGAAAGCCAAATTTGTCCTGAAAAACGCGGTATAATCCACCTGGATGCACAAAGTAGTTGTAACGAGCAGGGCCCTCTGATTCCTCCTGTATTGAATTGTATTGTAACTGTACTATCTGCCCTCATCTTATTGTAAGGCGCTGTTGCCGCTTTTTTTAATACCCTGTATAATAATAACAGTATTGATATGTACAGTTTTACTAACACATGTCAAACTTGCAAAATTGTGCTTATGCATTAAGATTTGTTTTACCCTTAGGTGCGAAGGGGTTAATATATAAAATGACAGTTAAGATAGATGAAGTGTGTGAGAACGTATGTAGACAGTGCTCGTGTGGGCTGACGGGAGACGGTAGCAGCTGTCTGCTGACAGTAGGTGTGAGAAGGAAGGATATGAGTAGAATACGATTCTTTTACTTTCATCAACTTCTTGTTGTCTCAAGGGTGCTGATGAGAGTGTAATGTGCACGACTGCTGGCAAACATACACTATGCCAATGACTATGCATAGAAATACAAAGGAATTTTTCTCACTAAGCATAATTTAAACTTATTGAAAATGCTACATTTACAAACTGGCTTATTTTAAAGTAGTTTAATGATATTTGTGAATAAATATGTAAATTTCGAGCACTAAATGTAAATTTTAGTATAAAGTGGTCTAAGTATAAAGTCATTTTTTCCATCACACAGCAAACTTCTTGCCCTGAAATAGCACAGAGGAATAATTCCAGCTGTCACAATCTGAGACATGTAAAATAGCTCATTTTCTGTGCGGCTCTGAGTGCTTTAACACATGTATTTGTGAAGCTTCTAAGCAGATTGTTGACATAAAGTAACGTGTTTGCAGGTATTTTAGTGTGCTGCCTAGACCTTAAAGCAGATCCTCATTCATGCACGTTCTCTCATCATACACGTTCTCTCATTCCCCGTTTTTAGATATTTGAATTTATTATGGAAAACACCTCAGGGACCCCTCCCCGCACTTTCTGGTTTCTCGCCTAGGCGAGAACTATGTATACAGTTGCCCGCAACCTCCTGGGACACCAACATCAAACATCCCCGAAGGCCGCAGTGTACTCTTCAGTGCCCCATCTTCAGGGAGCTGGCTGTTCCTATGGTTTTTGCCGCTGGCCCCCTGTTAATATGATGCATGTGCGTCATCACAGGGCTGGCTGCAAGAGCCTGGAAGAGACAGCCGCCCCCCCTGATGGTGTCAGAAGAAGATTGTACTGCAGGAACAGGTGTGTTACACCACCTCCCTAGAGAACATCTCTGGATTACTGGGTATGTAAGCATGTTTTTTGTGCATAACACAGCTATTAAAGTAAGAGGAGGGGTGTTAGGGGGCAGCAAAGTTTTCTTACTAAAGGATTCACATATTTTTCCGATTCGCTTTTACAGAGATTTCCATTCAATTTCTGTCCCGGTAGCAATGGTTCTACCAGACCAGAAGTGAAGGAAAATCTGCAACAGGGACAAAGACAATGATAAAAGACTGATTGATAGGGATTCCAGCCCACATACTAAAAATAAGCCTATTCGCTTCTCTGTGTTGACCTTGAATATTAACCATGTCAACAGGACAGGACGTGAGGGGAAGTCTCTCTAACAGAAAATGTCTGGACATACACTTTAATGTCTTCTATTATCCTACAACATTGGATAAGTACTTCAAAAATAAGCGTATGCAAATATTATGAGTTAAAAGACCTTTCAATTGCCAAGCATTTGAAAGCCCAAACTTGGGTCACCAAAGCTTTTTGGTACCTTTGACCACCTTGGACTCATATGCAGATACTAGAGCATCAATGCCACAGTGCCAGCAATTTGATTCCAGAAGCACTCTTTAAAAACTTTAATAAAATAAGATTGAAAAGAAGATTTAGAAGGCTTGTAGGGAAAAATATGGAGAGCCCCAGCAAGATTTTGATTCCACTGTTTTCTATACCTGGGTTATGTCTGGATCAAATGCAACTGTGGAGTTCCAGAGGCAACACTATCTATTTGCAATTGTGCTCCAGGGCACATACTAAAACTACAAAATCAGGAGTTTGCTATGGGCACCAGATGTTTTTTTATATCAGCCATGGAAAGGCTGATGCTGATGTTTTACCTGTGATATTTGTGATCTTGTAGTATAAATAACAAAAAAATATAGTACCTTTGAACCCTGTGCCCTGTAGAAGCACAGTGGGAGAATAAAATCTACTTAGGAAAAGATTCATTCCTGTGCCGATTGCTTTCATACTGATGTCACTTTGAAACACTTCCTCTTGGCTTGTCGGTGAATGTCCAGGGGTTCCCAGGGTTAGTCCATATCCATCACTTCATCAGTTTTATAAAATATCAAAGACTTGGGAACAGACGGATCCCCTAGTACAGCCCAGCCAAACTGATGCCAAAGTGAACCTGTACAATTAACCCTCAGAACCCCATTACTGTTCTGAGGGGGAAAACTAAATTTCCACTTATAGCGCACACTTGTCCAAGTGTGACCACTACATAACATTTCAACAAAATTAGAGAAAAACAACGAACAGTATGATGCACTGGAATCCGCACTTTGGCACCGTTCGTTACACTACTGCCACTGGTGTGAACCAGTTCTAAGGCCCCACTCAAATTTAGCGATTTGGAATCGTGTGCAGAATCTTAAGGAGGAAGAAACTCTCTTTTCACTGTAAATGGTCACCATGTTTTTTTTTATACTCTTCATTTTCCATGTTAAAGTATATAAACCTTAATAATAAATTTCTCTTTTGATCTGCTATATATATCAATGAAACGTTTTGTTAAAGCTGTTTGATCAATGCAGAAAAATTTGAGTCTTGTAAAAGATTCTGCGTTGTCCTGTTCTACTATACTAAGGATAGTAATTAGCACCACCCACACCCCCCTCCTCCTCAATATCTTGGAACTACAGAATGATTACACTTTATATTGAAGAGCTAAGACAGTGAGTAGGTCTTAGTAGCTTAGCAAGAGAAAATGTGACAGGACTGACACCAAACATGCTGTGTGTTGGTGTGTTGTCAGCCCACAACATAACTTTTTTTTATTTAATGATAGATGTTTTCAACATAACTAACGTTGAGAAAAAGACTAAAGCAAATGCTGTTTAACATGGACATGGGGAAATCTGTACTCATATGGTTTTAGAATTATTAAAACAACACGAAAAAGCAGCTTGAAATGTTTGTTGTAACTGATTAAAAGGCACAAGCCTCAGCCAGTGTATTATTTCCCATACAAATATTTGGCTCAGATATGGGGACATGTCACATTAAAAGCTTGATTATGTCTTTTGCATACAGAACAAACAATGAAGTGTAAAGCTATGACAGTCACTTCTTCGCTGTTTAATGGAGCAATTATGAAACAACACAAAGCAATCTACAACACATCGCTCGGAGTCAAAGAAAATTACCTTAAATAAATAGCTTTGGGTGTGTTATTAATATGTAATTAAGTATGGCTAATTTTCAGCATAACGTGGCCTACATACTTCAGGTCCAGATGTCTCCAACAACATCCATAGTACATCACTCTTCCTGCAGATCACTATATCTCTAGCCTGCATGGAGATGGCATAGTTTGTTTGAGCTGGTCCAAACAAACAATTTCCTTCACTAAGTGCTGCAGTGTCTCTAAACGCTGTATGTAATACTACCGCTTTACTACCCAAAAACACTGCTTGTCTCCTAAATCATGTTTAGGTGATATTCATTTTAGTGAATGAATAAAATGGAAAGGAGGAAATCACTTCCCTCCCTGCACACCCCCCCCCCCCTTTTCTTTTCCCTGGGATGTGTGAAATCCCCAATGCAAATGTGTGATTAACTAAATTTTAACTATACTATTTGAGAAAGGAAACAGTTGCCTCCTCGCATCTGGAAACTAGAAGGCGAGTAAGACATAAAAACTTCATTCTTTTTGACATGAAATTCCCATGTTTATCTAATAAGAAAGTAACTTAATAGCTTTTTTAGTATGCAAAACTGTTTTTTTCCTTAGATTGGTTTATTTAAGAGGGGCTCATTGTTACGCAGAGTGCTGGATTTTAAACACACAGCTGTATGTGAATACTGTGTAAAGACTAGCAGGATGTAACACAAGCAATAGGCTTTAGCTACACTTTAATGGGGTGTTTAAAACAGCTTTACACATATATCAAAATGGACAGATCTACCAGTGGTATTTTGCCAGTCTTAAAGGGTCCATTCACACCAAAATGCAGCGTACAACATAGACAAGGCAATTTGCCATGCAATATTTTTTTCTGTGCAGTGTGTTGCGAAACACTACAATGCATTGCAACATGCTGTGATTAGTAGAAGTGAATGAAATGTCACTTTGTAAGCTCTTTGACTTGTGCTCTTACTGAGATGCCAGCTTGTTGGCCCTCCTCTAAAAAGTCCTCCCCCGGTCGCTTACACGAGCTGTGGTGCCCCTCCAAGACTGAGAGCACACCCGGATTTCCATACTGAAAAGGCAATGGGTGCAGCCATCTGACTGCACTGGAATCCGCACTTTGGCACCGTTCGTTACACTACTGCCACTGGTGTGAACCAGTTCTAAGGCCCCACTCAAAGTAGACTGTTACTTGTAGTCATAATGTCGCAGTCTTATCTCTAGACTAAAGCAAGTAGGGTAGATTTTCTAACCTACCTTATGTTTAGCCCCCTTCCCCCGTGACATCCGAGATCAATGACGGTCATCTGATGTCTAGAGGATTGGTTGGTATGTAGCAGGTCCTACCTTTATGTCACACAACTACAGTATTTATGATAAAACAAAGCAGTATCTACCTGTTGTGGCCCTTACTAGTGGTTCTACTTTTCCTGTGGGTTTCCGTATTGCACCTAAACTTCATTCAGTTTCCTTGAACTGGCCGAAATTCAGATCATGGGTGGCCGTGCGGACACCCCCCAGCTCAAAAACCTTTGATTGAGAAATCGTAGAAACTGGGTGGAAAAATGTCAGCACTCTATCATTTACAGTTATTGTTTGGGTATTCTGACAGCCATGCATGCCAAAATACTCATATGGTTTTAGAATTATTAAAACAACACGAAAAAGCAGCTTGAAATGTTTGTTGTAACTGATTAAAAGGCACAAGCCTCAGCCAGTGTATTATTTCCCATACAAATATCAGATATGGGGACATGTCACATTAAAAGCTTAATTATGTCTTTTGCATACAGAACAAACAATGAAGTGTGAGAGATGTACTGCAGCTACATTGCCAGAGGTTCGTGATGTGAGAAAGGAAACAGTCCTCCTCGCATCTGGAAACTTGAGACATAAAAACTTCATTCTTTTTGACATGAAAAAGTAACTTAATAGCTTTAAACTGTTTTTTTCCTTGTTACGCAGAGTGCTTTTAAACACAAGCTGTATGTGAATACTGTGTAAAGACTAGCAGGATGTAACACAAGCAATAGGTGTTTAAAACAGCTTGTGACCTAATATACGCCTTCATTCATAGACAATTATTCAGCTCTTTGACTTGTGTTTCCATACTGAAAAGGCAATGTGCAGCCATCTGATCTCCTAGACTGTTATTGTAGTCATTCTTATCTCCAGATGTCCACATTTGTCTTTTACATACTATGTGGGAGAGTGTGTCAAAAAATGAAGATACTTGATGCCTATCCTGACAGTAATCACCATGTACATGTGGTAAAGCGGCCTCCAGCAGCTGAATGATACGTGACTGCCAAGGATGAACACAGCACAAGTGGCCAGGATGAACACAGCTTTCTTCATATGTGAACATTCTTCAGGGGTTTGACTTCTCTTCAGTATGGTTTAGTTTTCTGGCACCAAATGGCTTAATAGTTCTTATCTACCCAAGATGTATATTTGACCACCTGAAAGTCAGATCTTTATGTATTGGCCAGAAAAACATCAGAAATGTGTACATTGGACCTACTTTATCTGCTGAGTATTAGAAATTCTGTTTAGCTAGTCCTGAGATTTACACAGCCCTGCCAGATGGCACCATCACCTTGGTGACCCAACATTTCTCTACTGCCGTTAAAAGCTAAGTTCACCTTTTTCAAAATATAGCCTATGTAGTCAAGGGTTCCAAGTAGATATTAAGAAATTGGGCAGCTTTGTAAAATGTTCAATCTTTTTTTTTATTATACCTGTAGGACATTTGGGCCTCCCTGGAAGCTTAGCGGAACAACTCCCAGTGAACAATTTCCACATCCTGCCTTGCTGCTAGGATGTAAAAAAAAACATTGGATGCTCACTCCCAGCATTACACTTTCATATCCTAGCAAAAGGGCAGGGCATGGGGATTGCTAACTGGGAGTTTTCAGCTAGTCTTCCAGTGAGGCCCAAAGGGTCTACAACTATGGCCATAAAATGAATGAACATTTTACAAAGCTGCACAGTTTTTTTTTACTAAATACCGGGCCCCCTTGACTGCATGGGCTATTTTCTAGAAAAGGTGAATAAACAATAAACCTAGGTCCCCCCCCCCCAATGAAAGAGACTTATGATATCACCACTATACTCACTTCTTACGTAACCACCTGCACCTGTAGCATGTCTAATGCAGACATACACATATCACCCCTTTTTATGTCTGGGTGTATGCTGCCTAAATATGATCATACACTGCTTGTATTTTGCTGGCTCCATTCAGCGGCAGGCACTGTTTGGGTAGCCTGACTTTTTGGAATCATGAGCAATCTTTATAGACCCCACCGGTGTGGAACATAAGGTTTTTTATGATCAGTTTCCTACTTTACTTTGGGACTATTTAACTTTTACTGAAGTGCAAACAAGACCCTCTCTTCTCTATACACTGAGAGGTCACATAAACAAACCATATATTTCTAAGCTTGATACATTAGAACTCCACTCTACAATTTTGTAAAATTCCTCAATTGTGGACTTCCGGGTCCTGTCTTCTTACAGATTTTGTGATTTGGTTTAGAGATTTCCCACAGACATTTTTGAGTCCATCACTAGAGAAAAGAGTCTTAAGACTATAAAGAGAGGATCAGAGGCATAGAAGGTGAATGAGGTCACCATACTAGGCTTGTCTCACTATCCACCCCCTGTTCTGTTCAACTAAAAACCCTCAGGCTGACCACAAAGACATACAATAGTCTTCAGCTAGCTTGGTGGTCTAGCACAGCCTTTGCACATTAATTATGAATGAGGTGAGCCTAAAAAGGAATCAACTTCAATGGGTGCATTTGGCACTGCCATGATGTTTTGTAGGTAGGTGACTGCGGCGTGGTAAAATTGCAAATCACCCACTTGTTTTTACTGAGCTTTTGCTGCCTATAAGAACAAAACCTTAGGGTTCACATTTACTTTTAGGGCTCATTTAAACCAGAACGCAGTGTGGAAAACCTGTATTCTGTGTGCATTTCCTGCACTGCATTCAAAATTCAATGGGTGTGTGGTCAATGTATTCCTAATGACACCCCAAACAAAGATCACAAATGCATACGTTTACCTGCACCATCTTTGAAAACATTTACATCATTCAAATGTCCTACTGCAGCTGTGCGTCTCATCACTGCACTGTGTTTGAAGTCTTCTGTAGATATCAGCAGGTTTTTTACGCGTTCATTCACAAGAAGCCTCATCACCACACGCTGTTCCATGCATGCACTAACACTGTTGTCTGCTATCTTGATTAATCCACTCTGGACTGGCCAGCGACATGTGCGCTGCCTATCAGTAATAGGACGCGCTTGCCACTTACTACTGCGCGTAGTACCACCATGCTAGCATCTCTTTTTATTCCTGTAAAATTTAAAGTTCCAGGTTGACTTGAACGTCCCTTAGTTTTGCTTTAAATATAACTTTTCAGGGTACATGGAATGACACACATGAGTCTCTGAAACAGCATACACTCTCCAGAGCAGCTTTTATCAACCTTTTCAACACAGAGGAACCCTTGAAATGACATTCCAGTCTCAGGGAATCCCTGCTAAAAAGGACTGTATCTGCAACTCATGATACATTAGTGTGACAGTCATTGGGAAGAATGCTCCTTACACTTGTGGTCACTGGGAAGAATTACCCCCTTACGGGTAACTAAAACAATCATTGGTGCCGGAGGGAACTTATCTGAGAGCCAGAAATTGTTTATTGCTCAAGGAACCCCTAGCAACCTCTGGAGGAACCCTAGTTCTCTAGGGAGAAACCCTGCTCTACAGCCATTGTAGTCAGATGTATAACTTACCACTAGGTTTTGGATTGTGAAAAGAAAGCAAGAGCGGCTAGCTAAAGGAAATCCATGAAAACACAAAAATAACATGCAGTTCTGCAAGCAGAATACTGCATTCCTGGTGGGATCCAAACCTAGGGCCCCAGAATAGGGCTAGAGATTGAAGTGTAATGCTCTGTTGAATAATTTAGCACTATATAATTACTAAAAATAAAGACACAGATAAGCCATCATCCTATCCTAAATACATCACTAATTGGTTCACTGATTTACATCCCCTTGCATATTGCTTTTTTCTTATTATCTATAGGCCATCATCCTATAAAGGGAACCCCCTATACACACATGGTCCTTCTTATAATTTAAAACACATCTGAGGTCAAAAGTTTGAAACAGCTACACTGCAGTTAATTAGAAAGGTTTCACTTAGATTGTAAACTCTAACAAGCAGGGCACTCCGCAAACTGTTGGCGCTATAGAAATCCGGTATAATAATTCTTATGATCATCATGTCTTACATCCCTATGCCAGAACAGTTTGGACCAGACTTTCTCAACCATGGCTCCCTGGAGCCCTAGGGTTCCTCCAGAGGTTGTGAGAGTTTCTTGGGCAAACTTTTGCCTGTCAGATAAATAACCACTGAAAACAATGATCTCTTTAGCTATCTATAATGGCGGCCACACACTTCGATTTTATTACCCGATCAATGTGTGATTCGATCAAAACGATCAAATAGCCATAGCTTCCCTTCCAATCAATTTAGACTTGATTTTGATTGGATTCGATCAAACTGAAGCGAACGGCCAGGGTGGAAAATTATTGACCCTTTTGCATTGATTGACAGCACTGAGATACTTTGTTCATCATGAATATGATCGAATTTTGAGTGATCAGATTATGGAAATACATGGTGGAAACAGAAATACGACGAATAATTTATTATCATAGGTTACGACTGTATCTTAACTATTGATCAAATCCCCTTCCTTCTGTGTGGCATATTGATAAAATAGGTTTTTGGCTATAGATTGATTAATCCTACCAGAAGAAATTGATCGGAAAATAAATGAATCATTTACCAAAGCGTGAATGGCCACCATTAATGTGTGACTCCTCCCAATGAGCACAAATGTAAGGAGCATTTTTCTGTGACCATCACACTAATGTACTGTGAGCTGTACATATAGGGGGTGGTTTACTAAAGCCAAACAGGTTGATAACTTTGCAAGGGAACTTTCCCCAGAGAGTGAATGTGGTTAAAATTCCCTTTGTAGAGAATACCCAACCACGTGGACATTTTTTTGGGATTGAATGATGGAAGTCAAAAGAGCTTCACCACATTTACTAAGATCTGGGGAAGATTCCCTCGCAAAGTGAACATTCTATTTGCCTTTAGTAAATTAACCCCTTAGTAATTATTAGCCAGAGTTCACTGAGCCCAGAAAGTTATTTTAAGGCTTCCCCAGCGTTAAAAAGGCTGAGAAATGATGGTTTAGACAGTATTTCCTGGTATTCTAGATAGCAGGAAATTATGTACGGCAATGACAAACGACCAGCAAAATGCGCTGATAAAAACTGCAGGTCTGCAGCCTTATAAGGAGGTAAAATAACATTCATTTATTTTTCTCCAGACTTCCCAGAAAGTAGATTTGATTACCATCTACCCCTTAGATTAGAGTAGGGACATTTGTCAAGATCAATTCTGTGCTCGGGGCGATGTTCTTAGTATACTTCTTTTCTAAATGATAACTGTCAACGCAGCTTTCTCTCTTCTGTTTTCATCAGAAATACACAGACCTAAATCCTGAGCTGCCATTTCTGGTAATTGCAGATCATTGCATTTGTAAGACAACTTTCATCACATGGTGAACTAAAGGAACAGGTGGTTCTGTACAAGATGTGACAATTTTCATGCTTTCTAGACTAAAAACAACAGTTGAATACAGAAGCGTAACTACAGATAACAGGGAGTCCATGGCCAATTTTGGATGGCGCCTACCAACTTGTTGGCCTGTTAGTGACCTTTTTGTTTGGCACTTACAATTGGTGAACATCTAATAATAAAGAAAAGAACGACTGCGCTGCGAACATTGGTGATATTGAGTAGATAAAATAAGTAAAAGAATTTTCGCGCAAATGATTAAAATAAACGGTAGTTAAAAAGTGCACTAGTGAATAAGCATAAACTAATAGTGTCACCAATATATATACATAGTCTGGGGGTATTAATGATGATAACAAGTTCTCTAGTGCGACTTAATCACAGAGATCACAAATAAGTGCAAAAAGTGTAAAAACACACAGCAAATAGTGACGTGTTGTCTAAAATAAAAGTGCCTGGTGTTAAACTTGATGATACGTTGAATAATTGACATATACAATTAAAACTAGGAATAAAATGAAAATAAATATAAAAGTAAATCGCATATGTGCCAAACAGTGAGTCGCATATGTCATATAGAATGAATCATATGAATAAATGATGATACAGCAGAGTATCAAAAATTAAGACTGAAAAAAATTGTGATGCACGTGAGTGTGCTAAAACATTAAAAGACAATCCAAAAAAAGTGAACGTGTATCACACACTAAGTAGCAAGTGTGTGTAAGTGTAAAAAGTTTGTGGTGATAAAGGTCCAATTAAACTCCAAAATTAAAGTCGGATATTGCCGAGCTTGTAATCTATATGGTCACTGCGATTTCCTTATCGATCATCTATAGTGGGGTATCCTAGATCGGTCTCTCTATTCGCTCACCTCAGTTAGTATTAGTAAAAGTGTTTTTCTTTTCCCTTTATGTGACTTCATGTTCTCCTGTTGTGTATATTCATTGATTTCCATGTAAGAATATGCTTTTATTGTTTTCCATGTAAAGATGTCAATTACTGCTGTCTTCCTAATTGTAATTCATGACATATCTCCCCCCTTCCATTTTCTGTTCCCAGAATATATTCCATACTACGAGGCGCCTGGACGAAGGAGTTTCCAGCTTAATATTACAACATCTCATATACATTGATCGCTGTACCTTTTAGGGGACGCCCAGTAGGCCGCCCGGCACGCCCAGCCGTCGCGCCCACTTTCTATGGACGTGACGGCAATGTAGGAGTTCCCGGCGTCATTTGACGCCGGGACTCCATATTGCTTCACCCGGCGAGCATGCGCTGTTCGCCGGTGAAGCTGATCGTGCCGGCGGGAGCTGTGGGCGTGCCCGGGTCACGTCGCGCAACCATTCATTGGTGCGCGGGACCCGGGTGCGCGCGCAGCACTCGGGGGGCCGGGTCTAGAGAGACTCGTAGTCCCTGCACCCTGCAGTAATCAGCTGTACTCGGTACAGCTGACTGCAGGGTTTGAGCTCATATATATGTACGCTGTTTGCCCCACTCAGAATCTGCAACCGTCAGACTGAGGAGGAGGCAAACAGCGCTCTGTGGATTTAAGGTAATTAATTTCCTTTACATTTATTTCTACCTTCATTGAAAAAAATTTCTCCTTCCTTTTACGTCCCCCCTTCTCTGCATTACAATTAGTGCAGAGTCACTACTAATTATGAAAACCCCCCCCCCCCCCTCTTCTTTGGAATTTTTTGCTCTCGCTATTTAAATATAGTGGTATATGGGCCATATATTTGATTCTCACTCATGCTCCATATAAACTATTCACTCCCCCTTAGAATACGGGAGATCCATCTATCCCATAGACATACATTGCTATCTGCAACTCTGAAAATTATTTGAGACTAAAATTCAAGGATACATTAGTGTTTGTATGGGGGGAGCATTCGCTCATCCATCCATTATACCAACGCCTCTTTGATAATTTCTTTCTAGAGCCATTGGTCGATACCCTCCAAATTTGGAGACATTTAAATCAGGGCGCAACAAGTTAAGAGCCACCAACAGGTATAAATTAGTGTTTTATATGCTCTTTAACATTTAAAGGTATTTACTTATTGTTTTGATATATATTTATGTTTCATCTTGTAGGGTTCTCTCTTCATATTTCCCGACCCCAGTGTTGCTCTACAAGCGCCCCCCTCAGCGATCACTCCCCCCTTGTGGGGACAGATGCACTCTACCCAGCCTTTGGAGCAACCATTGAGCTCCATTTAGCTGATTAGGCATCTGTATACCACTGATATTCAATCGACCTCCTTTGAGGCTATAGAAGTGAAGAAGCTCCTCCTCCCAGCCGTTTCTTTTAAATTGTACTGGAACGTCCCCCTACTTGGTGTATTTTCAATGTGAGTTTTTTTTTCTTTTTTATTTATATGCAATTGTATGGATCTTTTTGATCCAAGATGTAATCATTATATAAAGGTTTGCATTTCTGACATATTACCTGATCTGACATTTTTCTATACACAATAGGAATGATGTTATAGTCTCACCTTTGAGGAAGGAGTAAAGCATTTATATCCGAAACGCGTCAGTGTGAGAACTTGACACAAAATGTATTATTAGCTTGTACTATACCAAGTTTTGTTGCAATATGTTCCAGGTTTTTATATTGTCATACATGTGAAACTCTTTATTTTTGGATGATTTTGCATCTTTTGTAATAAACGTTTTTCCTATTTTCAACAATTTTTAATTTTATTTGGGGTTACATATTTCACGCCTTAAAAGTCCAACCCATAGGGGATCCTCCCTCAATCACCTCAGTTAGTATTGGGTATCGCCTTTCTGGGATATCCTATATTTCCCAACTATCGATGTCTCAAGGGTCATGGGTGTAGATATGCGTTTTGTCCCTTGTCTTCCCTGTCTCGTCTGGTGGGTTGTTCCGTCCAATCTTTCTCCTTATGTATTTTTCTGGGTGGTGTGTCTATGGTGCTAATAGTCATGGGCTCATCATGACATAACACTCAGGGGAGTAAGAGGGGAAGGGGGACAAACAAGCCTCCACTAGTGTAGTAAGATTAAAACCAAAGGATCAATTTAATAGTAAAAAGGTGTACTCGTACATTTAAAACATGAAAAACTGGCATAAAGATAAGACAACTTCACCGGCGTTCTCAGCGCCTCCTCGCATCCTATTTCTTCCACTGCTTGCCTACGGCCACTCCCTACGCGTTACGACACGTCACGTGTCTTCATCTGGGGACTCCAGGCACTTTTATTTTAGACAACACGTCACTATTTGCTGTGTGTTTTTACACTTTTTGCACTTATTTGTGATCTCTGTGATTAAGTCGCACTAGAGAACTTGTTATCATCATTAATACCCCCAGACTATGTATATATATTGGTGACACTATTAGTTTATGCTTATTCACTAGTGCACTTTTTAACTACCGTTTATTTTAATCATTTGCGCGAAAATTCTTTTACTTATTTTATGACTTTTTAGTGTATTTGTGAACACTGTTCATTTTTGCTGCATTTATACGCTTTGTCACTTTTACTGACTTCAATTACTCACAGTAGCGCCAGGGACATACCCATACATTACCGATATTGAGTAGATACCCGAAAGGAAAACAGCGGCAGCGGAGCGAAGGGAAGAGAGGAGAGCGGCACGGGCACAGCGAAAATCTCAGAATTCACTGATTAGCTGCAGGTGGTTTATGGATCATTGCGTTATAAAATAGCACATTGTGGCAAAAGATTGCAAATGTTCTCTTATTCCCTGGCTTGACCGTCTTGAGCCTGTGTGTCCGGTATCCTGAGTGACCAGCTATTGTCTCCTGGAGCCCCTGGCCGGGATTAAGCCACAAGCTTTTGAGACCTCTGTAATAGGAGGTCTCGCACTCTGGTAAGGGTCAGTGTGTTCATTGGTGGAGGTGTTACCCCCTTTTCTCACCAGACCACTATTTTCTTTTGGTGTTATTGGATTGATGTCACGTTGAACCAATTTTGGAGTTGCCTTTTTTACGTTGAATCATACAATTGATCCGGGAATCAAAGACCAATATTAAGAACATTTACAACCTGGACTATTATTTGAATTAACACCTTTATTACAGTTTTTCATCATTGTTTTTATTGCACCTAATATGTTATTTAGGTTCACCACCTAATTGTCACTATCTACTATCTATTTAATTAGACTTAATTGGCACACTGTTATGGTTTAGCCACTTTAATTTTGTTCGCAGTGCAGTCGTTCTTTTCTTTATTTATCTTGTTGATGTGGGTATCTCGCATTCACGATTGCAGCAGCTGATTTTTTTTTTTGTATATTTTCTTGTTTTCTTTCTATGAATTTTGTATGGTGTGCACCACTCAACACTGCGTCACTATTAGTTTTCGGACAGCGCAGTAATCCACCTTTTCCAACATCTAATAATAGCCTACAATAGGCTCAATTCACCCAGCTAAACCATCAGTGTACATACAATATCCCTTTTTTTTAAATTGGAGATATTTTTTAGCTTACCTCAACAAGATTTTAAAATGTTAGTCATGTGATTAAAATAAAGATCCTTAAACCACCCATAATTGGTTCGAATCTTGGTTCAGCAAAGACCGGCCAAGATTAGATCCATGTATGGGCCGCTAGCAATAATCACACTGTCTTCTTCCGGCAGAGACTGCTCCCTGGTCCCGTCCGTCCGGGAGACCAGGAGGGAGTCCCCCATCAACACTGATTGCGCTGATGGGGGAATTGAGCGATTTTCTTTCCTGCAAACCATAGTTGCTTGCAGGAAAGAAAAGCACATCATCTATGGCCTGCCTTAGCCTTGTGCTAAAGCTTTATGAATTGAGCCTAATATCTTTAAGACATGATCCCCAAAAACACTGGTGGACATGGCTTTTTTCATAACCCTAATATATGTTGCTAACACTGGTGGCCAGTTTCTCATTAAAGGAGAAGTATGGCCAAATCTTGTTTGGCCATACTTCTCTTCTGGGTCACTCACTCCTGTGCTTGACCAGCAGCTGCTTCAGCCTCTCAATGTGCCGCCAAGAGCCTGAGCCAGCCGCTCCCGCCGCCTCCCCAGCCAGGCACTCCAGTGGGCGCTGGAGGAGCTGAGCAGAGAGTCAAGGACTCACAGTCACCTCTCTCTGCTCAGTGAAGACCAAGAACTGAGCTATCAGCAGTCATGTGATCTCTTAGTTCTTGGTCTTAAAGCTGGCAGAGGACATCTCCAGGATTAGATTGATGCTGCAGCCTTATATTTGAGAATGTGTCTGTTTGTTTTTCTTAATCCTACACTGCTCCTTTAAAACTGTCACATCAAGCCTACCTGCCAAGTTGCTTGAACTAAAAACTCCACCAGGCTTGGCTTTTGCGTGGCTTCCATTGCTACCTATGTCATGTGCCAAAGCTCCTCAATCTCCTATGGCAGCTGGCCCATAAGTGCTTTGGGTGGATGGATCAATACACAGAAAGAATGCTCTGCTCTTTAGGGCCTTAGCTTAATTATTTTATTTTTTTAACAAAATGGGGATGTAAATGACCAGAGCTGGTAGTAAATATTTTAAAATACATTGACCATATAAACGTGAAAACCCTCTGTAGATAACTACAAGCACCATCCCCAAATTAACACCAATTTACAGTATAAAAGAAGAAGGGGCTTTCTGATCTACTCATTGGAAGATCGGGATGTGGGAAAGTTTTGTGTGCCAACTAATGCAATGTCCATTAAAAACAAATACAATTTTTTTATACATTAAAATACAATGCAGTTAAAAAAACATATCAAGTAGAATCACCAAACCCATTAAATGATACAAATTCCATGAATCTTAGTGGATCAGATCCACTAAGCCCCAGTTCACACCGGAGCCACTTTAAATCTGCATAAAGTGTGCAGGAACCTTTTTTGCTGCAACACGAGTCATGGCTATTTGAATGGTTTCATCGCTGACAATGGGGGTGCGATTTGTCATGCGATTTGGAACTGTCAAATCACATGGCAAATCATACCGGTGTGAACGGGGGCTAATAGTGATTCTACTGGATATGTTTTTTTAACTGTTATAATTATAATATATAAATAAAATTATTTTTGTTTTGAATGTATTTGTTGGCACACAAAAAGATCCTCACATTCCGATCTTCCAATGGGAAGATCAGAAAGCTGCTTTTTCTTGTAGACCTTAACAAAGGTCCCCCCTGACCCCGAGTCCCCCTAGACATAGCAGGCATTTAACCCTTGCAGTGCAGGAGGGGAGGGGGGCACTGCAAGGGTAGATTTTTATTTTTAATTCCTAGATTTGGGTTTTACCTTTGCAGTGCAGGGGACCCCACTGCTAGGGAATATTTTTGTTCCAGCCCAGATTTCAGCTTTAAGCAATCTGTAGAGTAATGAGGATGAATAACAGTTACAGTTGAGAAAGAAGAAGCAGAGGATATTTGATCCTCAAGTAGGCATTCCTCCAATACTGAAGAAAGAATAGGAAACCATTGCTATACAGTGCTCGCTTCTGCAATCATCAGGGGAATACCAACCAAATGTTCAGGGATTAAATAGGCAGTGCAAGTTCAAATACCACCCCAGGCTGCATAATGAATGGCTTTACACGCAAGCCAGTGCCACACACTTCCATGTATACAAATGCATTATATCAAGCAACCCAACTCCCCGTCTCATGGCTCTACTGCCTTTTTCTGCTTCATTTATCAGATTACTGACAAGCTGTATGTATCCAGTTTCATGGAATGTATCAATGAATGCAAATATTTAGGTTTACAAATTAAGTGTTAAAAGCGTAATTACGAAATCATTTGTTTCCCGGACTTTTTTCCCGCGGGGCAATGTTCATATCCCAAGGAACCCCTCAGCTAGAAAAACACTCATGTATTTTATCCTTCATGCTTCCTCAGTCTGCTCTACCCCCCCCCCCCCCTCTTCTATTTATGTGGTCACTCTCACCCTACATTCTCAGGCATCCTCACTTGGGTCTTCTTCACACAGGCAGCCAGAGGGGGTAAAAACAAGCCACTGTGCCGTGGTTTAACCACCTGCCAACTGTCCACCTAAAAGACAGCATGCAGCCACACATGGCATGGTTGTGATGTGTTGCTTAGGCAAAAATTATAACCCCTGCCATGATTGGCCAAATGCAACCAAAGCATGAGTGAGGCTGTATTACACTTACATACCAGATACAGATTCAGAATACTGTATTAATCACAAACCGAAAGTACTATATTTATACATTATTTACTACATTAACCCCTTGGCGCCGTCCCCGCACAAATATGCGGCCTCTCTGCACCTGCTCCTTGGCACCGAGAGGCCGCATATTTGTGTGAATTGCTGTCACTGATGCTGGGCTGAGAACGGGCGTGCTGCACACTCCTGGCACAGTTACCGGCACCTAACCGAAAGCTCCCGACCACTCCTTGGGATTGGGAGTTTTTGGGTTAACATTACCGCCGTGGAAGCCAATCACAGTGGTCACATGATCTTAAGCCCCGCCCTGCCTCCCAGCACCTCTTAACCTCCCTGGTGGTTTTCCCGAGTGTGGCTCGGGGTTAAATTTCAGTACCATTTGCATTAACCCCGAGCCACACTCGGGATTTCATTGCAGGATCCTAATGCAGGTTACTTACCTTGTCCCCAGAATCCTGCAATGTCCTCCCACTGTGTCTGCAGGCCTCCGCCCCAATGTCCTGTGTGCCGGGCTCCATTCCCTGCGAGCGTCGTGACGCATGGGGGCGGAGCCCGGCGGAAAATTCAAAAAATTGAAAATTCATAACACATACAGTACACTGTAATTTTACAGAATACATTACTGTATGACATAATTTCACCTCCCTTTTGTCCCCAGTGCTTTGTCCAGTGCCCTGCATGCAGTTTTATATTATAAATACTGTTCTTTCTGCCTGAAAACTGGAGATTGTCCATGGCAACCAAAAAGTGTCCCTTTACGACAAAGGTGGTTTTAGACCAGCTAGAAAACAGCGATAGTAAATTAGAACACTTGCAGAATTGAGCGATAGTGAATCGTGGGGAAATTAATTTTATTATTATTATATTATTATTTTTTATAATTATTTATAGTTATTTATTATATTATAATTTATGATTTTGTGTTTCAAACTTTGTCATACCCGGGATGTCTACTAGACTCTTGTTTGGTCAGATTTAAGTGTGTTATTACTAAGAATTACAGGCCTACAATAAAATAAAAACACCAAATTTCTATGCAAAACAATTGTACCACTTTGAGACACAAAAATCTGACATAATCATACCGCCAGGGAGTCCACAGGGCTGGGAGCTGCCTGTGCAAAGGGGTTAAATATTACATTATCTACATACAAAATACCAATTTAGCTGTCAAAAAAAAGTATCGCCTCCTGAATCTTGCAGCCTCTACTCTACCGTTCGCTGAAAAGCAATCCTCTGTGGATGAAGACTACTTGCATTCTGGGATTTTGTCCCTGGACCCATACTCCCTAAAATATTAGTACCACTCGGTGCACCGTCCAGCTGCAGCAGCTTTCAGCCTCTCATAGAGTTGTACAGGCTGCCGGCAATAGGGCTGGACAACCCCCTCCAAATGCCAGGATCGCATGCACAAGGGCTACACGCCCGGCGTGCATCGGGCCTCAGTGGATGAGCACCTGAAGACTTGAAGCACCTCTATATATGGAATTTGAAATTACTTCCAGCTCTAATGACGTCAACCTATCCATCACAGCCAAGTGATAATGAATATTAGCACACATAGGACGGTGTTATCTCACACCTATGTGTTACATTGCCAAGATAGATACACAGTGTGATTCCACATTGGAGTGCTGCCGATGTGCTAAATCTGTGTAACCCTTTATATTATAAATCTGATGGAAGCTAAAGTACCGTAAATGTGCCAGTACTATAAATATGCTGTACAGGCTGCGGCAGTACATTGGCTAGAGATCTACCGAATATCAGCCAAAAAAAAAAC
This sequence comes from Lithobates sylvaticus, assembly GCA_028564925.1. Taxonomy (NCBI): domain Eukaryota; kingdom Metazoa; phylum Chordata; class Amphibia; order Anura; family Ranidae; genus Lithobates; species Lithobates sylvaticus. The sequence continues at coordinate 135,978,512 of CM053036.1, read as the reverse complement.
TGACCAGCTATTACAGATTTAGGAGATCATGTGACATAAGAAAATGCAGACACTGTTTAAACAGCTTAAAGATTGCTTCATGGCCAAACATAGAAAATTTGCTTTTTTTCCACCCGTAATGGGCAGATAGGTGCTAACCTGGAACTGTCAAGCTGTAAATACCAACACTGCGTGTTGTGCACCTAGCAATGAATTTACAGAAAATTTTTACTATGTAATAAGAGCTTAGTGAAAAATGTAAAGCCGCATCCACTTCAAATATCTAATTTTCTAAATCAAAAAAATCCTTTTTTTTTTTTATTTGGTTGGGTATCTAAAGTGATTTTAGCTTTATTTATTATCAAAGCCAACATTCTTAGTTTATTGGATAAATGAATCCTAAAAATCCATTCTTTAGCAATATCTGATAAATTAGCAATACACGTCTTTTTTAACTCTTTATTTATATTTTTAATTTACTTTTATTAATCTGTAATTATATTAAATATATAATAAATGTATAGTAAATAATTTATCAGATATTGCTGAAGAACGGGTCTTTTTGAGGGGACAGCAAATTTACACTGTTATACAAGCTGTACACTCACTACTTTACATTGTAGCAAAGTGTAATTTCTTCAGTGTTTTCACATGAAAAGCTATAATAAAATATTTACAAAAATGTGAGCGGTGTACTCTTTGTGAGATACTGTATATATATATATATATATATATATTTTATTTATTTTATTTTTATGTTATTTATGTTGTTTTTAAGTTAATGTGTCGGGTTTATAGCTATTAAGTAAAACTTCCAATGTTCCTCCCTTCACTGGAACTAAAAGCAATCTGGTGGCCTATGCAGGCTCTTTATATAGCTAGAGGCCATATATAATATGCAAAACAGGCCATGCAGATAAAAACACCTTGTAATAAATCAGAAGAATAAAATTGCATTTACAATAAAGTGGCTTGATCAGGGCAAATCACCAGGGACAGGCCCCCTTTCTCAGATCAGGGTTCAGCTTTGAGGAAGGGGGCTTGTCCCCCGAAACACGTCAGCTTCCCAACCACAGCATTTTGGACATCACCTATGTTGGAGTTGTGATTTGACATGCTTGTATATTCTAATGGTTGTATGTTTTTGGCGATTTTATTAATAAAAATGGTGTTGGTGATAATGAACCTGTATAACCTGGAGCAGCCTTTCTCAACCAGGGTTCCATGGACCATAAGGCTGCTAGGGGTTCCTTGATCAATGAGCAACTTCTGTCTCCCATATGAGTAACCACTCACATCAATGATCTTATATGATGTGTAGGGTAAGGTTCTTCCCAATGACCACCTATATATAAGAAGTATTCTTCCCAGTGACCGTCACACGAATGTTCTATGAGCTGTAGCTATAGTAATTATTAGCAGGGATTTCTTGAGCCCGAACAGTTATTTCAATGGTTCCTCCATGGTAAAAAGGTTGAGAAAGGCTGATCTGGAGTGAACACTGCAGGAACCATGGAGTGACCACATACAAGAATGTTCCCTAAGGATCGCTAGAGGGGACTGACCCTGTACCCTGGGTAAACAGAGATCCTTCACTAACAAGTTTCAGGACCCATGCCCCTTCATCAGAGTCCACCTACTTTATTGTTAAGTGCAATTTTATTTTTCTGCTTCATTAAAAGATGTTTTTATCTGTACAATCTGACACACTCTGTTTCATATTTCAGTTTCTAGTGATTTTTCACATCATCACAGCAGTTACTAGAGCACTTGTCTGCCATTTGTTTAATGACAATAACTTTCAGAGGAGCATAGCAACTGAACACATGCTGTGCAATAATATATGTTTTCTGTGGTTACAAACAGCAGTCTTGGGTTATTTCAGTTGAGCTTCTGCTCTTCTGTGAATCTTGCAGACACATGGATGCGCTCACAAAGGAACCATAAGCCATCACGACTTTGCTTCTTGTTGCTTTGAAGTTGTTTTTTTTCCTTTTGGCATGTTTGAAGTGAATGCAAAGAGTTCACATAGGGCTTTAATGCTCAACAAACATCCTCAAGCCCCTGAGCTCCATTCATGCCCAGACTGCTCCGTGGTACATTGACAAGATCTCTTCCTAGCTTAGCGTGTGGAGTCAATTACTCAGCAATTATCCCCCTCCCCATGTCCATTATTGAGACAGGCTCTAAAATGCTGTATAAAATGTCCCACTTCCCAAATGACTGCTATCATACTTGGATGAATTATGCAGGATCGCTTATGAGTCATGGTAGTATGGCTGTCTAATGATAAGGGGGGAGTACAGTTATGATGGACTGCACTAGATGGATGGAAGCTGCTGTCTCATGTAAAGAAGTATAAAGGACAGGATGTAGAGTATCAGTGGTATGGGTTGAAGAATAAACCATTACTCAGTAACATTCCCTTTAAATAAATGAGACGTGTAAAACATGCAGAGCCACGTCCCACTAATCTGCATCCTTTATTCTTATAGCTACAGCCTGGCTCTGATACAACGTAACTATTTAACTACTCGCACATACTGCACAGCGTTTCAGAAATCACAATACACAAATACTAAGCAAAAAATATTCTATGGGTTCGTGCACACATTTGGCAGCCCTTGTCGCCCTTGAGAAGCGATCAGTGGTGGATCACTTTTCAGAAGGCGATTGACAAACAGTTGGGAGGTGATATGTTGAACTTCACTCTCCCAATCAACATTGAATATTTTTAATCCTTATGCGGCTAGGATTAGGAAATAGATAGGAAAGTATATCATATTTACTTTTTTTTTTTATATTTCTTCAGTTACTTCCAGGTTTCATGCATAGGCAAATTATTTCATATATTCCAGGAGTCTTCAGGAGGGGAGGAGAGGAGGAGGGTTTTTTTCAGCCAATCAACATTGACTATTTTTAATCCTTATGTGGCTAGGATTAGGAAATAGATAGGAAAGTATATCATATTTACTTTTTTTTTTATATTTCTTCAGTTACTTCCAGGTTTCATGCATAGGCAAATTATTTCATATATTCCAGGAGTCTTCAGGAGGGGAGGAGAGGAGGAGGGGTTTTCTCAGCTAAGCACATTTTCCTTCATGCATGCCTGAGCTAAGGGCAGATAGATTCCATGAAGTAAATGCTACACATGAATCATTTGCCCTTATATCGCAATTCTGGTTCTACCGGACAGAAATGCACAGTAGAACTTCACTTTCCCAATCAACATTGACTATTTTTAATCCTCATGCTGCTAGCATTAGTAAATAGATAGGAAAGTATATCATATTTACTTGTTTTTTTTATATTTCTTCAGTTACTTCCTGGTTTCATGCATAGGCAAATTATTTCATATTTACTTGTTTTAAACAACTTTTTTTGATGTAGCGCCCTAGGGTTTAGTCAGGGAGCTCCTTGTCAAATTCCTTGTCAGGAATAGCTACTGTAGTTAATTATTAGGGATCCATTGACTTCTCTCTAAGTTTGGCCTGGTTGTACTTTCCTCTTCTACCACCAGGTGGCCGGGCACTTGGAGGTATTAGATTGAGAAGGACAACTCAAGGTTAGTTTATGGGTATATGGGGTATCAGGCTGCCAGGCTGTCTGTGGGCCTATCCAGAAGTAAGAGAGCAGCATAGGATTTGGACTGCGGCTTGCAGTCCAACTAAAAGTGACGGTTCTGCCGGCCAGAGAACCTGTCGTGGTCGGAGGTAGAAGGGAAGCTGTCGCCACTAGGGGGCCAATACCTTTACCAGGGACCACAGTAAGTTACTGAAGCAAGTACTGGAGCAGTATTGTCACTGAACGGGCATGGTGGAGAATCTGGAAACTTCAGATGATGATCAAGTCAGGGACCCAACCAGTGGAGGTGACGCATGCAGAGCAGCCTTATGTGTTAAGCCAGGGACCAAGCCGGTTAGCAAGGGTGAAGCTTGAAGGTATCCCAAGTGCCAAACTACGGACCCAGCAGGGAAGCGTGGGTGACGCTTGAGGGAGATACCACCGCAAAAGCCTTAAAGAGCTCACGGAATATAGAGTCAGTGAATCAGAGAGTCCAGTGAGAGACCAGGAGCTCAATGGGCTGAAGAACTACAAGGAGAAGTTGTAGTAAGGCTGAGAGAATTGTTACTTTGAGTTAGGAACTGTTAAAGGACTGTTGCCATAGAAGACACCAATCCTGGACATGCAGAAGTGGCACCTTGCTGGGGCCTTTCCCTGTACGGCTGTCCTCCTATTGAAGTCTCGGAGTCTGCCATTTGAAATTGCAACTACTTAAGGGTGTCCTGGCCCTAACCCTCTTTCCCTTGCAAAATTTAAAAAGGACTGTCAATGAAATAAAACCTCTTTTACATCCAAGAAGTGTCTGGCGCCCAATGACTTTTACCACCTTTGCATACACTATGCCTCACAACCCACCACATATTCAAGGATGTCAGCTATCTTTGGCCTTAAAGGTTTTCATTAGACTGGAGAAGGTCAGAGATTCTGCTACATTTACATATTTCTTCAGTTACTTCCTGGTGTCTTGCCTAGGCAAATGATGTCAAATATCCCAAGAGTCTTCAGGAGGGGAGGAGCGGAGGAGGGGCTTTCTCAGCTAAGCACACCCTCCTGCATGCATGCCTGAGCTAAGGGCAGATAGATTCCAGGAAGTAAATGCTACATAAATCATTTTCCTTCACTTAATTTTGGCCACTGGCAGGAATACTAGGGGGGTGTTTTTCAAAGTGATTTCTCAACAAAATAAAGCATGGAGAAATGGGTGGAGGGGGGTGTAAAGTGCTGTCTAAATTGACGGCGCTACATAAGTACCTGTAATAATAATAATGTACATGCCTATGCTGCTTAATAAAAGGAAGTGTGTGTGTGTGGGGGGGGGGGGATTAAATCACAGCTGAACCACCTATTTTTGCCACCCCCTACTGCAAGAGGAATTAAATCGTATTGCAAATAAACAGCATTACAAGGACTAGGAAGAGACAGCAGTAACTAAAGCCTGAACAGTCAGTGCTGAGTCATCCATTAACCGGCCATAAGCGGCTCGTATTTTGGGACACGACTCATATTTCAGGTGATCTCTTTCACTCTGTCTCAATTCGAGTTGCGGGTGACCCTGACAACACCACCCAGCTCCACAAACATTGACTAAGAAATCAAAGTAGCTGGGCAGAAAAAAGGTGGCCGAACAGTGACTGCAGCCAATCAGATGCAGTGGCCTATTCTGACAGCTGCGGGTGCTGGCTGTCACAATAGAATAGCCAGGAGTGGGAGTTTCATCCATCCACGCAGTTTACTTGGATGGGGAAATCTATGGATAGCATTTTCAGCAATGGCAGTGTCCATATTTCTCTCAATGTAGAATATAACAAGCAGCAGGGTGCTGAGGTCAGTACCAAATAAAAAAAACACTTTATTAAAATAAGCAGCACACTTACATTGAAGTTAGAAAGAAACAACATCAGTAGGGAACACCTGAGACCAAGCAGCTGTGATCAGTGTGAGGCTGTAGGCATCACTGAGCAAATAGAGACTGAGGATGACAAGGAGCCAGCCAGCCCAAAGTATGGATATTAGCGGCGACATTCTAGGCTGCACATGGGGATGACAGCTGTCAAAATGCCTGGTGGATGTCAGAAGAGGGGGTGTGCATAACGCATTTCCAGGGACTTTGCCCTCTTTTTCAAAAGCAGTCATTTGAAAAAGAGAGCAAAGAGGACAATGTCCCTGGAAACGCATCCATCCAGTAATATCCATACTTTGAGCTGGCTGGCTCCCTGTCATCCCCGGTCTCTGTTTACTCAGTGATGCCTACAGCCTCACACTGATCACAGCTGCTTGGTCTCAGGTGTTCCCTATCCATGCTGTTACATGTTAACTTCAATGTAAGTGTGCTGCTTATTTTAATAAAGTGTTTTTTTATTTGATACTGACCTCAGCGCCCTGATGTTCATTTTCCTCTTCATTGAGGTGATCCGACCCAGATCTTCTGCAGGAGCTGCAGAGGTTCCAGTCTCGGTCCTTCTCCTGTTCAGTGATCCATCCATCCAGTTGCCTCATCCATTCCTCTACCCTGTTTATGGTCTACAGATACAGATGAAAGTTCCAATAGACCAAGGGGCTTTGCACTTCTCCTAGGAGCGCTGTATGTACTGTGTACTTGTACACTCTTTGGATTTTCCATATTTCTATCTCTTGTTAATGGCAAGACTCTCTGTTCTCTGCTCACACACCCAACTTGGAGTCTCAGTCCTTCTGCTGCAAAACGGGTGTTTTCACTTTTCCTATAGCAATGGGCTGAATATAAGTTAAAGAAAAGGCACTGAAATCCTGTAAAAGGAGGCAGCAGGAGTTGAGAACTGGGAGATCATGGGGCTGACCATAACCGATTGAACTCCAGCATCTTACAGCAAGTGAAGTATCAGTTTGGGGTGGGCTGACCCTTTAAAAGCTAAGTGACATCTGTCATCACTCCTGATCAGCCATTAGAGGAGACATTCCACAATGACACATTACTGCTTCAGGGGACACAGAGTCAGTGTACAGCACAATGTCACTATATTTCCAGCTGCAGGTTAAGCATCATGAACTTTCTAGTGGAAAGATAAGGCCTAAAGAAGTGTATGGACATAATGCCCATAAGATGCCAGTCTACCGTTGCCCATATAATTTGATTGTGCAATCTCCTTTATATTTATCATAACTTTGGTATTTGAGGGGCTATCTGTACAATCTATTCAATTTGTATCTAATCATGCAGGGTATTTTAATATATACCGTAGTTATTGGTAGACCCAAAGCTGGTCATGCACTATATAATATGGTTGTACAATCACCTTTAAACTGGCCATACATGATACATGGATTAAAATTTGGTCAGTTCAGCAGGACTGGCCAAGATTTGATCCTCTATGGGCAGGCTGATTGTACCCAAGTTGATACATTAATTGACTTGGGTACAACCAGCCTGGTTGTGTTATGCCGGCCGGGATGGCTCTCCATGCCCCCAACCCCCCACTGCCCAATTTTCACCCAATCCGCAATTTTCTTTCCTGAGAGATGGTGAAAGGAAAGATAATTAAGTCATTTATAGCCTGTCTTAGATGTGACTTTCAGTTTGACTTCACACTAAGGCTCGGTTCACACTGCCGCGACTTGGGATCCGACTTGTAAGACCCCAAGTCGCATGACATGTGAAATCCCATGTTAGTCATGAGAGCGGTCTTGATTAGCACTACTGAAGTTGCCCCCACTTTAGAAAAGGTTCCTGTACTACTTCAAGGTGACTTCTATCCGACTTGTGCCCATAGACCTTAATGGAAGTCGCCTCCAAGTCAGATCCTCATCTATATTGATGTGATTTGGATGCAGGGAGATTACAGAGCCATTCCCTGCAGTGTAGCCCCTCCCTCGCATTAAAGCTGCATCAAGTCGCATCAAAGTAGTACGCCAAGATTTGCAACTTTCAGGTCGCAGTAGTGTGAACCGAGCCTAAATGGATCTAAGTCGCATCTAAAGTCGCACCAAAGTAGTGCAGGCACCTTCTCAAAATCACTGCGACGTCAAGTCACACTGATCAGAATGGGTGCCATTGAAAAGAATTGATGCGACTTGTCATGTTCAAAGTTGCATGACAAGTGGCGTTAGTGTGAATGGAGCCCTGGATTTACCAGAACAATGTAGTTCTGTATCCCCATCCATGTTAAGCAGCAATGATGGAGAAATCTCCACCGCTGGCTAATGTTTTCAGCAGCCTCGACGCCCGCGGCTGCCTGAATACAGTGGTCCTACCAAACATTGGCTGTATCTGATAGCATGCAGTTACTGATCGACCAATGATTTTCAATCCGACTCAGCTTTTTAAATCAAATTTATTGAGCTGCAATGCCAAATTTCCATGGATTCAGCAGGAGTTGCCCAAATTCTGAGCTGTCTATGACCAGCAATAGAGTACTGTGTGTATAGGACATACTGTAACCTAGCCAGCCACGCAGTACTTTCACACGTTGCTAAAGAATCACTGCCAGTAACAGAGTCACATTAGTAATGGGGTCACATGTAGCAAGCTGCCGGTGGCAGACATGAGTAGCTGTCAGACCAGCACCAAGTCACGTCTAATGCCCATTTATTACCCGGCACAGGAAGGGCTGACAGCCAGCTGGGAGGCTGACACTTGCAGGAACGTGTTCACAGCTCTTTCTGTAAATAAGGGTCTTACAATAAAACTCCTGGAAGGAAATGACGTCTATAGGTATATCATGGCTTGTATTTATTGCTTTGCCACTTAACCTTATCTGGGTGACATTGAGCAGTGTTTCTCAACTCCAGTCCTCAAGGCACCCCAACAGGTCATGTTTTCAGGATTTCCCTCAGATGAACGACTGTGGTAATTACTAAGGCAGTGAAACTGATCAAATCACCTGTGCAAAGTAACGGAAAGCCTGAAAACATGACCCGTTGGGGCGCCTTGAGGACTGGAGTTGAGAAACACGGACATTGAGTTTGCTAAAGCACTGTGTAATATAAACGATCGCCATGGGAATTTTACATAAAATGCTATTTTAACTTTTATTTGTTTTTTGCATGTCAGTGCTGCTGATCACCTCCAGCCTCTTTCAACCACTTCCTATCAACATGCACTTGCTCTAGCCTTGGCTGCACATCATTGCTCTGGACCGGCTTCCCCACAGTGACATGATGGACCATGCCTTTGCAATATGTCAGTGCGACTGCCTGCAGTCCCCACCAAGGAAATGGGACAAAGTGGCAACCCAGGGGTACAACTGGAAGAAAGGTGCTACCCACATATCAGGAAGTGTCTGAACAAGGAACCTTCATGGCAGGATCATCAGGTGGTGCATTTAATAAAAGATGCTTATTGAATAAAAAAAAAACTTTTGAAATGACGCTACCATGTAAAACTTTACATGAGATGTTAGTGGGGTTTAGGTCTATTCTAAACAGATATCTTCTCCAGGAGTGGCCCCGAAGGGAGGAGATGGAATTCTGGCTCGTGGCAGCTATAAATCTCCTGTCTGGGATTATAGTACAATTGGGAACAAATTACAAGGAAGGAAGCAGCGTGTGAAGTTGTGATGGGAGGCAGCCAAGCTTGCCCCTTCCTGCTAGAAGTGAAACGTGTACTCACTGTGGACAGCGGCATCCAGTCCCTGGACCTAACTGTGGATGGGCAGCATCCAGTCCATGGATCTTCTCACTGTGGATGGGCAGCATCCAGTCCCTGGATCTTCTCACTGTGGATGGGCAGCATCCAGTCCCTGGACCTGCTCACTGTGGATGGGTAGCATCCAGTCCCTGGATCTTCTCACTGTGGATGGGCAGCATCCAGTCCCTGGACCTGCTCACTGGTCCTTAGTTATCCAATCCCTGGAAATTCTAACTGGTGTTTAATTATCCAGTCCCTAGACCTCCTAACTGTGGACAGGCAACATCCAGTCCTTGTACCTCCTGACTGGCCCTCTGTCAGCCAGTCCCTTGAACTTCTCACTGGTTCTCAGTCATATAGTCCCTGGATCTTCTCACTGGTCTTCAGCCATCAAGTCCCTGGATCACCTTATTGGTCCTTAGTCATCCAGTCTCTAGACCTCTTCACAAGTTCCCAGTTATCCAGTCCCTGGATCCTTTATTTGGTTCTTAATTGTCCAGTCCCTGGAACTTGTCACTTTAGATAGGTAGCTTGCAGTCCCTGAATCTTCTCAGTGACTCTTGGTTGTCCAGCCCCTGGAACTCCTCGGTGTAGATAGGTAGCTTCCAGTCCCTGAATCTTCTCACTGGACATCAGCCATCCAGTCCCTGGACCCCTTTACTGGTCCTCAGTCATTAATGTCCCTGGACCTCCTTACTGGTTCTCAGTCATCCAGTCTCTGGACCTCTTCTTCTCATTTGTCCTTAGCCAGTCCCTGGACTTCCTCTTTCCACTTGTCCTTAGCCAGTCCCTGGACCTCCTCAGTGGTCCTCAGTCCTCCCACCCGGCCACAGCATGTCAGCAGCTGCTTTCTAAACCCTCCAAAGCCCCTTCCCTAGGAGAGGAGGACTCCAGATGCCAGACAGAGGTCCTGTACACGGTGGAGTGCTGTGCAGGGAGGGAGTTTCCGAGGCACAGGGGGGCTCTTCATCAGACACCTCCACTTCAAAGTGTCGCTTGTCGCCTTTGAACTGCTGTCCCCAGTGCAGCCCCTCACCTCCCCGTGTATGAAGTTGTGCGGAGAACTTGCTGAGTGTTCAGCCTGGAGTACATCATCAGTAAGATGGGGGAGGAGCCTAGACCCCCTTCTCTGCCTGTCCTCCACACCCCCTTCCCTGCCTGTCCTCCCCATCCTCTCCACCCCCCTCCTCTTCTCCAGGGAGCCCGGGGAACAACGAGCCTTCTGTTGGCTTTGTCTCCGCAGGTCTGCCCGGCACTGTGTGCTATAGAACGGATCGGCGGTGTCCTCACAGCCCCGGGACAGTACGGACTGTCTGCAGACAATGGCGTCCATCTGGTATAAGGCGGCACCGTGCCGGGGTGATGGACCGATCAGCCGCTTCTCCCGGGATTATGGAGGGGACTGTCCGGGAAGGATTGGATGGATAGGAGAAGAGGAATGAAGGGCTCGGATGGTCGGATATTTGTGTTACACAATGTTTATATACAAATATAGAAATCACAGTTTCAAAATATGGCTCTGTTTATAAACAAAAGTGTCAGCTCTGGTGCTACATCATATTCATAAAGGTCTGATGGGTGGGAGATCGCTTCATCAGTGCAGCTTCATCGGTGCCCATCAAGCAGCCTCACCAGTGCCCATCAATGCAGCCTCACCGGTGTCCATCAATGTAGCCTCACCAGTGCCCATCAATGCAGCCTCTCTAGTGCCCATCAATGCAGACTCACCAGTGCCCATCAAGGCAGCCTCACCGGTGCTCATCTATGCAGCCTTACCGGTGCCCATCAGTGCAGCCTCACCGGTGTTCACCAATGCAGCCTCATCGGTGCCCATCAGTGCAGCCTCATCAGTGTCCATCTGTGCAGCCTCACCGGTGCCCATCAGTGCAGCCTCATTGGTGCCCATCAGTGCAGTCTCATCGGTGCCCATCAGTGCAGCCTCATTGGTGCCCATCAGTGCAGTCTCATCGGTGCCCATCAGTGCAGCCTCATCGGTGTCCATCTGTGCAGCCTCATCAGTGCAGCCTCACCGGTGCACATCAATGCAGCTTCACCAGTGCCCATCAATGCAGCCTGATCAGTGCCCATCAATGCAGCCTCACCAGTGTCCACCAATTCGGCCTCACCAGTGTCCATCAATGCAGCCTCTCATCAATGCAGCCTGATCAGTGCCCATCAATGCAGCTTCACCAGTGTCCATCAATGCAGCCTCACCACCAGTGCCCATCAATGCAGCCTGATCAGTGCCCATCAATGTAGCCTGATCAATGCCCATCAATGCAGTCTCACCAGTGCCCATCAATGCAGCCTGTTCAGTGCCCATCAGCTCAGCCTCACCAGTGCCCATCAATGCAGCCTGTTCAGTGAATGGGGATTAGAGAGAGGAGAGCCACTGGATTACACAGAGCAGGGATTTTACGCTTACCTGGTGCGTCCACTGTCCCACCTCCTGGACCGGCTCCTATGATAGACGTCATCAGTGTGCAACCCTTGCCCCTCCCCTTCCCCTCCAAAGCAGCACAATGGGCCCAGTGGGACCCATGGTAGGGTCGGCCCCTGCGGGCCCCTCCTCTGCCCCAGCTTGTGGTGCACTCACCCAGGATCGGCCCTGCAATGTGGGGACAAAACTGGGGACAGACGTGGTCCAGTGTCCTCAGTCCCAGGACTATCCCTGGAAACCGGGGATGTCTGGTCCCCCAAAAGGCCAGCAGGACCCACAGGCCATGGCCAGTGGCCAGCAGGACCCACTGTCAATAGACAGCAGGACCCACAGGTCTGTGACCAGCTCCCAGCAGAACCCACAGGCTGTGGACGCTTCTGGCTACTGACCTGTGGGTCCTGCTGGCTACTGGCCTGTAGGTCCTAAAGGGAGCTGGTCATGGCCTGTGGGTCCCGCTGGCCATGGCCTTTGGGTCCTGCTGACCGCTGGCCTGTGGGTCCTGCTGACCGCTGGCCTGTGGGTCCTGCTGGGAGCTGGCCATGGCCTGTGTGCCACAGGCCATGGCCAGCTCCCAGCAGGACCTACAGGCCAGCAGCCAACAGGACCCACAGACCATGGCTAGCTCCCAGCAGGATCCAGAGTGTTGAGAGTTATTTTGAGGTTACTGGGTGGGTACTGGGGCAGGGTAAATGGGATGTATTCAGGGAGATAGATGGGATGTGGGGGTTAGCTGGCCCTTGGGGTGTCAGAGTCTCACACCTCACCAATAGGAGTTGCCAGTGCCATCTCAGCAGGTCCTTGCATGGCCTCCTCCAGTACTGGGGGGGGGGGGGGGGGTGATGCTCCTGTCCTGGGGTCAAGTAAAGTTGCGCCCCACCTCTGCCTGCCTCCAAGATCCGGGAGTTGTAGTTTCCTGGCTTCTCTACCCACTGGAGCATGGGCGTGCGCAAACTACAACTCCCATAATGCAACAACGCGCATCAGCTATTTGGCGAGTGGCCGCCGTGGTTGTGCCCCCGGCCTGACTTTCTCCAAGAAAAAATAATTGTCAGTGAGCAGCGGGCGGCCGTCGGCCATTTTGTCTATAAGTTAGGGCCGTCTGGGGGCAATTGCTACCCTGCCCCCTGGCCCTACCCACCCCTGCTTGGGGTACTAGCCATCCCACTGATACCAATGGTGGGGCACTATTCTTCCCACCAACACCTATGATGGGGTCCTATTCCTCCCACTGATACCAGTAATGGGGCACTATTCCTTCCACTGATACCAATGATGGGGCACTATTCCTCCCACTGACACCAATGATGGAGCTCTATTCTTCCCAATGACACCAATAATGGGGCACTATTCCTCCCACTAACACCAACAATGGGGTCCTATTCCTCCCACTGACACCAATGATGGGGCACTATTCCTCCCACTGATACCAATAATGGGACACTATTCCCCCCACTGATACCAATAATGTGGCACTATTTCTCCCACTGACACCAATAATGGAGCTCTATTCCTCCCACTGATACCAATAATAGGACACTATTCCTCATACCGACACCAATGATGGGGCACTATTTCTCCCAATGACACCAATATTTTGGCACTATTCCTCCCAATGATACCAATAATGGGGCACTATTCCTCCCACTAATACCAACAATAGGGCACTATTCCTCCCACTGATACCAACAATTTGGCAATATTCCTCCCACTGATACTAACAATAGGGCACTATTCCTCCTACTGATAACAACTAGGGATGGTCCAAACACCCCCCGGTTTGGTTCACACCAGAACACCGCAAACAGGCAAAACATGAACCCTATTAAACACTATGGGACACGAACATGAAAAATCAAAAGTGCTAATTTTAAAGGCTTATATGCAAGTTATTGCCATAAAAAGTGTATGGGGACCTGGGTCCTGCCCCAGGGGAAATGTATCAATGCAAAAATAAGTTTTTAAAACAACAGTTTTTTTCAGGAGCAGTGATTTTAATAATGCTTAAAGTGAAACAATAAAAATAAAATATTCCTTTAAATATCATGCTTTAATGTATTGCCGACTCCCAGCAATACAGATGAAAAATCAAGGGGAAAAAACAGCCCCTCCCAGCCCATAGCAGGCCCTTTTTGTATTGTATGGATTTTAAGGGGAACTCCATACCAATTTTTTTTTTTTTTTTTTACAAAATTGCCGTGGGGTCCCCCCATAATCCATAGCAGACCCTTATCCGAGCATGTAGCCTGGAGGTCCGGAAAAGGGGGGGGGGGGAGTGAGCGTCCTGAACCACTACCCATTTACCAAAAAATCTGTCAAAACTTAAAAACCACAACAAACAGTTTTTGACAATTCCTTTATTAAAAAAAAAAAAAAAAAGTGTCCTGCGATCATATACAACGATAACAACATACAACCCAGCACGTATAGAGAGGGAATAACAATAGAAAAGAAAAAAAAAAAAAGGAAAAAATTTATAAATGAAAAATAAAAGGGGCAGAGCTTTTTAATTAAAATTTTTAGGGTCCATCGGGCGACGTAATTGAAGATAGATGAACATTGCGGGACAATTTTTTTTTTTTTAATAAAGGAATTGTCAAAAATGGTCTGCTGTGGTTTCTGGGGGCCCCCTTGTCAAAGGGGGCTTCCAGATTTTGACAAGCACCCCTGCCCCCTGACCCCGATAACCAATGGCCAGGGTTGTCGGAAAGAGGCTCTTGTCCCCACCCACATATGGACAAGGTGCTTTGGGGGGGACCCGAAGCGCCCTTCCCATGTTGAGGGCAAGCGGCCTGGTATGGTTCAAGAGGAACGTGGGCACTTGTTCGCCCCCCTTTCCTGGCCTGCCAGGCTGCTTGCTCGGATAAGGGCCTGGTATGGATTTTGGGGGGACCCCACGCTGTTTATTTTTTTCTTAATTCTGTTATAGGGGGAGCCCACTTCAATACACTGTATTATATACTCTGCACTGCACTATATACCCTGCACTGTATTATATATACTACACTGACTACACTATATATTCTCCACTGTATTATATATACTACACTGACTGCACTATATACTCTGCAATGTATTATATATACTACACTGATGGCACTATATACTCTCCACTGTAATATATATATATATATATATATATATATATATATATATATATATATATATATAATATACCCTTGTAGGGGCTGCTGAGTGTTGTGGCCCATCTGTCACCTTGCACAGCTTGGCATTCAATCCTCAGTCACTTCAAGGCAATGAACAGTCCATTTGTTTTTATTTTAATTGAGGTGATTGAACTTGGATAGGGTATAGGATGTATGGGATGCCCAGTGAATTTTAGAACAATCATATGGGACAACTTATATACTCTCAGGTATATCCAGGCCACTCTTCCTCCAGCACAACTCTTACTGCAGACTTTTGCTCCTCAGTTCCTCTAGCACTCTACTTGCATGAGCTCCCAGGCACAGCTAGCACCGTATGGTTAGGTCTGACACTAGCTCAGCCAGGCATTAGCAATTGCCCTTTGCAGGCAGGGTCACAGGCCGATTTAGTGTAGCAAAATAGAAAGTCTCTGGTGCTAGCTGTCCTAAATGCGGCTACTGAGCCCAGTAAGCCATCTTAAGGTCCTGCCAGCCCTCCTGGCTGCAGGTGAGCTACCCTTCTCCACTGCCCATTACACCACTGTCCATTCCTCTGGTTCTGCACCCATCCCAGACTGCATCCTCCCATTCCTCTCAGGCGTGCCACTGAACTATTCACTACACGGACTGCATTATATACTCTGAACTGTATTATATATACTATACGGACTGCACTATATACTCTGAACTGTATTATATATACCAAATTTATCGGCATATAACACGCACTTTTCCCCCTTAAAATCGGGGGAAAGTCGTGGGTGCTAGTTATACGCCGATCACCCAAAAAAAAGTGACAAAAAAATTGAGCGGCGCAGAAAGCAGTATATACTCCAAACTGTTTTATATATACTATACGGGTTGCACTATATATTCTGAACTGTATTATATATACTATACGGACTGCACTATATACTCTGAACTGTATTATATATACTATACGGACTGCACTATATACTCTGAACTGTATTATATATACTATACGGACTGCACTATATACTCTGAACTGTATTATATATACTATACGGACTGCACTATATACTCTGAACTGTATTATATATACTATACGGACTGCACTATATACTCTGAACTGTATTATATATACTATACGCACTGGACTATATACTCTGAACTGTATTATATATACATTACGGATTTTACTATATACTCTGAACTGTATTATATATATACTACACAGACTGCACTATATACTCTGAACTGTATTATATATTCAATACGGACTGCACTATATACTCTAAACTGTATAATATAGACACAGACAGCTGGACTGAGGCCTGCCCCCCACTCTCATGTCACTGGCTTTGATTGACAGCAGTGGGGGCCATTGGCTCCCGCTGCCCTAGGGTTGCCACCTTTTCTTCAAGCCAAACCCGAACACTTTAGAGGCGCACGGCATGGCACCCCAACCGCGGTGCTATTTTGCAGCGATTGTCACCCGACAAATCGCGGGAAAATCACGTAAACAGAATTGTGGGATGCCTGTGGGATGCCTTTGTGATTGGGGTGCCATTATCCCCATTCTCTCCTATTACAAATCTCATTTCCCTACCAGCACAAATCCTCCTCCTTCCAATACCCCCATGGCAGCCGACAGGGGGTATCACGGGTCCCCAGTACACAGGGGGATCCAGACAGCAGAGGGTTCGGAGTGGGGGACAACTACAGAGGAGGGGGGACAATTACAGAGGAGGGGTGCAAATACAGAGCTAGGGGGCAAATACAGAGATGGGGGGAAATTACAGAGGAGGGGTGCAAATACAGGAGGGGGTGACAAATACAGAGAAGGGGAACAATTACAGAGGAAGAGGAGTGCAAATACAGGAGGAGGAGGGGGTGGAGGGGGTGGCAAATTACAAAGAAGGGGGGGGGGCAATTACAGAGGAGGGGGGGTGCAAATACAGAGGAAGAGGATGCAAATACAGGAGGAGGGGGTGGCATATACAGAGGAAGAGGAGACAATTACAGAGGAGGGGGTGCAAATACAGACAAGGGGGGGAAATTACAGAGAAGGGGAACAATTATAGAGGAGGGGGTGACAAATACAGGAGGAGGAGGGGGCAAATACAGGAGGAGGAGGGGGTGGAGGAAGGGGAGAGAGAGGGGGGGGGGGTGACAATTACAGAGGAGGGGGTGCAAATACAGACAAGGGGGGGGAAATTACAGAGAAGGGGAACAATTATAGAGGAGGGGGTGACAAATACAGGAGGAGGAGGGGGCAAATACAGAGGAGGGGAGACAATTACAGGAGGAGGGGGGGTGCAAATACAGAGGAAGAGGATGCAAATACAGGAGGAGGGGGTGACAAATACAGGAGGAGGGGGGGTGGCAATTACAGAGAAGGGGAGACAATTACAGAGGAGGGGAACAATTACAGGAGGAGGGGGGTGCAAATACAGAGGAAGAGGATGCAAATACAGGAGGAGGGGGTGACAAATACAGGAGGAGGAGGGGGGTGGCAAATACAGGAGGAGGAGGGGGTGGCAAATACAGGAGGAGGAGGGGGTGGCAATTACAGAGGAGGGGAGACAATTACAGAGGAGGGGGGGTGCAAATACAGAGGAAGAGGATGCAAATACAGGAGGAGGGGGTGGCATATACAGAGGAAGAGGAGACAATTACAGAGGAGGGGGTGCAATTACAGAGAAGGGGAACAATTATAGAGGAGGGGGTGACAAATACAGGAGGAGGAGGGGGCAAATACAGGAGGAGGAGGGGGGTGGCAATTACAGAGGAGGGGGGGGTGCAAATACAGAGGAAGAGGATGCAAATACAGGAGGAGGGGGTGACAAATACAGGAGGAGGGGGTGGCATACACAGAGGAAGAGGAGACAATTACAGAGGAGGGGGTGCAAATACAGACAAGGGGGGGAAATTACAGAGAAGGGGAACAATTATAGAGGAGGGGGTGACAAATACAAGAGGAGGAGGGGGTGGCAATTACAGAGAAGGGGAACAATTACAGAGGAGGGGAACAATTACAGAGGAGGGGGGGTGCAAATACAGAGGAAGAGGATGCAAATACAGGAGGAGGGGGTGACAAATACAGGAGGAGGGGGTGGCATATACAGAGGAAGAGGAGACAATTACAGAGGGGGGGGGGTGGCAAATACAGGAGGAGGAGGGGGTGACAAATACAGGAGGAGGAGGGGGATGCAAATACAGGAGGAGGGGGTGCAATTACAGAGGAAGAGGAGACAATTACAGAGGAGGGGGTGCAAATACAGGAGGAGGAGGATGCAATTACAGACAAGGGGGGAAATTACAGAGAAGGGGAACAATTAGGAGGGGTGACAAATACAGGAGGAGGGGGTGCAAATACAGGAGGAGGGGGTGGCAAATACATAAGGAGGGGGTGACAAATACAGGAGGAGGAGGGGGTGGCAAATACAGGAGGAGGAGGGGGGGGGGGTGCAAATACAGTGGAGGGGGTGGCATATACAGAGGAAGAGGAGACAATTACAGAGGAGGGGTGCAAATACAGGAGGAGGAGGATGCAATTACAGAGGAGGGGGTGCAAATACAGACAAGGGGGGGAACAGAGAAGGGGAACAATTACAGAGGATGGGTGACAAATACAGGAGGAGGAGGGGGTGGAGGAGGGGGTGGCAAATACAGGAGGAGGAGGGGGTGCAAATACAGGAGGAGGGGGGAAAACACAGAGGAGTCAAAACATAAGAGAGAGAGGCGACAGGCAGCTGCTGGTGCAGAAGTTTTTAATAAAATAAATGCTTAAAAACAATCCACTCACTCTCCATGTCAGAGCTGTATATGTCAGTCTGAAGTCGGCTGTCCCATCCACCCCTCCAATAAACGCTGCTGTTATCACTGGAGGAAACAGAGAGCCACGGGAAACTCATGTGAACTGTCAGCCTCTGATGATGGAGGCGTGGTTAAGCCTCCGGAACGCTCTGATTGGTCACAGCATCCCAGGCTGACAGCTCACTGCAGTCTCCCCGCAGCTCTGTGTTATTGGCTTTCTCAAGCGATTCAGTAATAACAGCATTGTGGATTGGAGGGGAGGATGGGACAGCCGACTAAGTTCACAGACTGACAGTGAGTGGATTGTTTTTAAGCATTTACTTTATTAAAAACTTCTGCACCAGCAGCTGCCTGTCGCCTCTCTCTCTGTTTTCATTGCTCTGTATTTTGCTCCCCCTGCCCGCCGCTACAATCCCCCTGCTGCCCGGGTCCCCCTGTGTGCTGGGGCTTGTAAAAGGAGGCCCCATGGTAACCCCTGTGAGCTGGAAATGGTGTCCGGGTGTGAGGCAGAGGGAAACCCGGGCACAGCCTCCTAAACCCGTACTGTCCGGGTCAAAACCGGACAGGTGGCAACCCTACGCTGCCCTCGGCAGAGCCTGTGAGACCAGGAAGTGAGAGGAGAGAAGAGCTGGCTAAAAATATTTAGACTTTATAACCCCTAGAACACAGCTGCTTACTTTACTAAAATCATATCTGAACCTGCTTGAGAGGGCTAATGCATGAGCCTATGTTGGCTCAATATACACTGAATAGTGAATTTGCATGTCTGTTGAGAAAAGAAATCGAATCCTTCATAAATGAACGGTCATTTTTTATCATGTAAAGCCCCTCCTCCTGATCCTTTGTGTAAAAACAGCAAGGAGGACTGAGGCTCTGCTTTAAAAAAATAAAATAAAAAGCTTTGTACTGCCACCATGCACTCAATACAAGACAAGGTTCTCTGAGCTCCTTAGTGATAAACCTCTTCTGATATTATTCATTTTGTTTGACACAAATAATTAAAAAATGTAATTTCAAAAAATGGTGTGCTTATGTCTCAGCATCAAAAGTCACAAATAATGCCCGTAATGTTCGTAATATGTGTGAAATGTCAGTTTTTATCTGTTGCCTTCTGCTGGGCAAATGTAACATTCCCTAGGATTCCATCTTAAAGCGGAGTTCCACCCACTTTTACAACTTTGTCTTAAAGTAAAGACAACCCCTCCACCACTGGAATTTGGATATATTTTTTTTTTACTTACCTTTTATAAAGTACCTTGTGTACTTCCGTCCTAGCTTGGCCACGGCCTAGTGCGTCTCTTCTCCCTCACTGCCTTCTGGGACCTGTGTGACCAGAAGATGACCATGGCCATTCAGGAAGCACTGTGTGACTCGCGAATGTGCAGTAGGAAACCGGCGGTGAAGCCTGAAGGCTCCACCGCCGGTTTCCCTTAGTTGGAATGAGCGACGCCTGCACCCAATCCGATGAACGGACCGGCCTCGGGGGCTGACATCGTGGGCTCCCAGGACAGGTAAGTGTCCTTATTAAAAGTCAGCAGATTTAGTGTTTGTAGCTGCTGACTTTAAAAAAAAAAAAATGTTTGCGGCTGGGACAGTGCTTTAAGAGAAAATGACCTTAAAAACATTTCTCTAGAACAGTTCAAGATCATTCGACCAATGGGAAAATAGCCTAATGTTATAGGTTAAGAAGAAGTAATAAGAAGTAAGAAAAAAGTTGTCCCTGTTTTTTTTTTGCTGTCAAGTTGGGCATCCCATAATTCCCTTTTCCCCATCCAAGTTATTACCACTAATAAAACATGAAAACATAGCTCATAGTTCCTTGTCTCTGGATGAAAGCTGAAAATGATATTTGCTTGGCTGTGTAGGAGTGGGGAACCCAGTCATCTGCAACCCCTACTAGGGTAGTGCTTCGTTTAATTTAGCTGTACTTTAGCACCACAACCACAAAACAGCATAAAGAGCTAAAAATGTGCGTTTACACATAGTGCCTGTTCACACCATCCTGCATGGTACTGTAACACACCGAGCCCAACACATCTACAGAACGCACACCTACAGGTCTGCTGCAAGAAAAAAATAATTCCTCCTTCGTCAGGGTGCATTCAAAATGAATGGGCTGCAGTAACACATAAATGTGAATGGATCCCTATAGGAAACATTTACTAAGGCCTGATTCACACCTATGCATTTTTAGTGCTTTTTGCATTTTGCAGATTTGCTCTACAGAACGCGTTCCATAGGAAACCATGTTAAATGGACTGTAGTGCAAATCTGCAAAATGCAAAACGCACTAAAATTGCATAAGTGTGAATCAAGCCTAATGCCGCGTACAAACGAATGGAAATTCGGACAGCAAAAGACCGATGAGAGCTTTGGGTCAGAAAATGCGACCGTGTGTATGCTCCATCGGACTTTTGCTGGCCGAACTCCCGCCAGCAAAAGATTGAGAGCAGGTTCTGATCGCCTGTACCAATTCCGACGCGCAAAATTCCTACGCATGCTCAGAAACAATTTGACGCATGCTCGGAAGCAATGAACTTCATTTTCTCAGGTCGTCGTAGTGTTGTACGCATTCTTGACGGTCGAAATTTCAGCGAACTTTTGTGTGATCGTGTGTATGCCAGCCAAGCTTGAGCGGAATTCCATCGGAAAAAACATCCAAGATTTTTCAGACGGAAAATCCGCTCGTGTGTACGCGGCATAAGAGACATATGGAGGCTGCCATTACTTACCTCTCATTCTGAGAATGCCAGTTTCCTGGCTATCAGGCTGCTCTAATGACCTCAGTATTTCAGTGTCACTAATCCAGGACAGTAATTAAGATCAGTTGCTCTGACCTCACACTGAGATTTCTTACACCCAAGAAATACGAATTGGCCGCCTCCTTTTTTCCATTAAAGTTTAACTAAAAGCAAAATTTTTTTTCTATTTTTAACCCCCATTAATTTTTTTCTGCCATCTGTGTCCCATTAGGGAGATTTCCATTCACTTTCTGTCCCATAGCCAATATCTCAGGATTTGAGAGGAAATCCCTTCAAAGTGAGGGAAATTCTGGCGTGTCACCAGAATTAATGTCCCCATTGGAAGATTTCTCCTCTACTCCTGTTCTGATGTCTACCCGAAACTGGGGATTTTCTCGTACTTTCACTTTGGACAATAACATTAAACAGGACAAATAGAGAGGGTGAATCTCCCTTAGGGGGACAAAGGTAGCAAACGTGTGTTCTAATCCATCTCCACTTTGTCCAAAATGAAAAAACAACAACTTTTGCCTTTAGTTATACTTTACCTCTTTCCTATAGCAGCTGATTGTGTTTACTTTTTTAGTACCATCTGTTGAATTTCCTGTAGAAGATTTACAGCCGCTTGATCACTTCTACATGTACAGGTGTTGCCGCCTCGTCCCCTGTTTGACCCCCCCACCGTGTGCCCCAGATTTATGTACTTCTGTCACCAATCCCCCTCCCAGCCAACAACCATAGACCTTTGGCAGACAGTGCATGAAGAACAATAGGGATTAGTACAAAGTTCTAATCTGCTTGACCAACTGTTCTCCCAGCAGCGGCCAGCAGGTCAGGGGTCTCCAACAGACATAAGAGTGTCAACCAATCCAGTTTCTGGCTGGGCAACTGTCATTAATCATTTTGACAATTCTACCAGGGCTCCACCATAGCCATATTTACTATAAGCTTTTCATAAGCAGAACAGTTTTCATAAATGATGCCACTCCTCTGAGAAGTGCTTGCAATGATCACTGCAATGATGCCCATGTAGGCAAAAACAAGCACTTGCAGGTTTTGAAAGGGCTTATTATATCAAGCAGACATTTATTATAGCAGCCAGACACCCCCCCCCCCTCATTTAATCATTCCCCGCATCTATTACCTTTTGTACCACCACATCCCTTTAGATTGTAAGCTCTACGAGTAAGGCCATCCTGTACCTTCTGTATTGAACTGTACTGTAATTGTGCTGTCCCCCCTCTACATTGTAAAGCGCTGTGTAAACTGTTGGCACTATAGAAATTGTGAATAATCCCCTTCCCGCCGAGCGTACACAGATATGCGTACTCAGCTTTCGGGGGTTATACTGGTATGATGCCCACAGCTGCAGGCATCATCCTGGTACCGTTGTTTAGAGCCGGCGATCGGCTTTCCGAGGATAACAACCGATGCGGCTAAAAGCCACTCGGTTGTTATCCCGGAGGAGCGGGATGGGACGTCCCCCCCTCCCGCCGCCTCCCGTCGCTCTTCCTGGGCCTCCCGGTGACACGGGAGGGCCGATCGAACATACGCCGCTTCCAGTGGCTAGTGACAGACTGGAATGAAGCTGGAAATGGCTTCATTCCAGACTCCTTGATGTAAACACGGAAGCGACATCACAACGTCACTTCCTGTTTACTCGGCTGCTAACGGCGACGGTTTTTAAAAAATATACGGTATTCAGATACACAGTTTTCGGTCAAATTAATACTTTGAAGTGCAAAGGAGGGGTTTGGGGTCTTTTAGACCCCCCGATCCCTCCATAAAGAGTACCTGTCACCACCTATTACTGTCACAAGGGATGTTTACATTCCTTGTGACAGCAATAAAAGTGATCCAATTTTTTTTTTTTTTTTAAAACACAATTTTATAATATAAAAATAAATAAAATTAATAATAATTTTTTTTTTAAACCGCCCCCATCACCGCGAGCTCCCGCAGCAAAGAAAACGCATACGGAAGTCGCGCCCGAATATGTAAACGGTGTTCAAAGCAGTGCATGTGAGGTATCGCCGCGATCGTCAGAGCGATAGCAATAATTCTAGCATTAGACCTCCTCTGTAACTCTAACCTGGTAACCGTAAAAAAAAAAAAGCGTCGCCTATGGAGATTTTTAGGTACCAAAGTTTGTCGCCATTCCACGAGTGCGTGCAATTATAAAGTGTGACATGTTTGGTAACTATTTACTCGGCATAATATCATCTTTCACATTATACAAAAAAATTGGGATAACTACACTGTTTTTTTTTTTTTTTAATTCATGAAAGTGTCCCTTTTCCCAAAAAATTGCGTTTAAAACACCGCCGCACAAATACCCTGTGACATAAAATATTGCAACCACGCCATTTTATTCTCTAGATTATCTGCTAAAATATATATATATATATATATATATATATATATATATATATATATATATATATATATATATATATAATGTTTGGGGGTTCTAAGTAATTTTCTAGCAAAAAATAGGGATTTTAACTTGTAAACACCAAATGTCAGAAATACACAAAAAACAAGAAAAATAGCCCTGGGACTTTAGATGAGGTGAGAGAGGTTTAGCCAATGTCCACAGCAAACACTGAGACAAAATCAATTTATTTGTTTCAAAATGTTATGTAATAGAGCGGCAACAACAATGATTGTGAGTTACCCGGCATAGTGGCCAATGTACACAACACAGATGAAAGTAAATATACAAAGATTTATTACAAATGTTGTACATCCATGAGCAACAATAAAGCTTAAAAGTTGCTAGGTCAGTAAATACACATACACAATAAGAAAATAAAATGTACATACATGTGGACAGTGAAGTATGTAAACATAATACAGACATCAATAATACCCAGCATGTACTGGCATAAAACAAGCATCAATAAAGCGCTATGCATTTCGCGAGACCCTGCTCGCTTCTTCAGGGGCGGATGCATGATTGTTGTATCTGCAATGTAAATAATAAGATCAATCAATATATGTTGTTGATAAATCGGGGGAAAGGCGGAATAATTGGCAAGAGAGGTCTGAAACAGACCTCATACTTACCGAAGGTCTGAGATAAATCGCCAAACGCTGGATATCAAAAATGGCAGCCGTGTAGTGCATCCAGCTCGGGAGCTGAGGGGGCAGAACAAACAAAGGCCACAACAGGGGAACATCCGGAGGATCAGCACGGTCTGAATAGGGGTATTTCTCACTGCAGGTCTCCACTTAGCCCCTAAGAATCATGTCTGGAAAATGTCTGCAAGGATGCACATATATCAGAGGGCATCATAATTGCAAAATGAGCTTAATGTATAAGGTTCTAAAATGTAATTTATATATACAAAAGGATGTAAATAAATGAATTAAGCTTATTGGAATATGTTGGTAAGAAGGACTGAAATATGGAATACGGTAAATGCATGAATGCAGACCAACATAGTTATAAAGCTGGTATGGGCAGAGAGACTACGGGGCAATATAGAAATTATATAGATATTACATGTGTATAAAGACAGTGTAACAAACCCAATGGGTGTCAAGAAAGTAGAAAAGTTGTACCTCAATGGAGTGAAAAATCCAATGGTTGTCAGTTAGTTCTTAGAGATGTGACTGCTCTATCCAATCGTCAAGTTGTGAATCAAAATCCCAGCCGTGCTGAACGTCTAGATATATACACAAGGGCTTGTAGGTGACGCCCTCAGCGTTGATGGTGGATGTCCATAAGCCATCCACCATCAAAGGGGGTGCATGGATGCAACAACCACCCAACCGTCCAGGATGACCCACACAGCCCACACCTCAATGACGTCAGGGAGACGTCAGTGTATGGGCGTGGAAAACATGGCGCTGATGTGCAGGTGGCCACCCCCCGTCAACAGACAGGGGAGGACAGCAAGAGATCAGGAACAGAACTCCCCTATGCACATCGCAGCCCCCAAGCTGGATGGAAACCACCGCCATAAAGGACAAACAGCGAAAGGGGAACAGCTCAGCCCAGCAAAGCCCCCTGGGAGCAGTATGCAAATATAACTGGCCAAAGGGTGATAATACACTGGATGTAATATGGACAAAGGCTAATGATAACAACAGACCAGTGTGTGGGCTGAATGGGTGTCTTCCACCCGGGTTTAATCAAAGAAGAGAGATTAAGGTCTGGTGTGACCCCTCTAACACCTCCATCCCTAATAATGTACAAAAAACAAGAAAAATAGCACTGGGTCTTTAGATGAGGTGAGAGAGGTTTAGCCAATGTCCACAGCAATTTTTTGCCATTTTTGATATCCAGCGTTTGGCGATTTATCTCAGACCTTCGGTAAGTATGAGGTCTGTTTCAGACCTCTCTTGCCAATTATTCCGCCTGCCCCGATTTATCAAAAACATACATTGATTGATCTTGATTGATTTACATTGCAGATACAACAATCATGTATCCGCCCCTGAAGAAGCGAGCAGGGTCTCGCGAAATGCATAGGGCTTTATTGATGCTTGTTTTATGCCAGTACATGCTGGGTATTATTGATGTCTGTATTATGTTTACATACTTCCCTGTCCACATGTATGTACATTTTATTTTCTTATTGTGTATGTGTATTCACTGACCTAGCAACTTTTAAGCTTTATTGTTGCTCATGGATGTACAACATTTGTAATAAATCTTTGTATATTTACTTTCATCTGTGTTGTGTACATTGGCCACTATGCCGGGTAACTCACAATCATTGTTGTTGCCGCTCTGTTACATAACATTTTGCAACAAATAAATTGATTTTGTCTCAGTGTTTGCCATGGACATTGGCTAAACCTCTCTCATCTCATCTAAAGTCCCAGGGCTATTTTTCTTGTTTTTTGTGCATTATTAGGGATGGAGGTGTTAGAGGGGTCACACCAGACCTTAATCTCTCTTCTTAAATGTCAGAAATAGGCTTAGTCATGAAAGGGATAATAATAATAATTTATCAGCATGTTGGAAAATCTCAGCAACCCAGGCACTATCATCCTCTGTAAAAAATGAAACCTTCAACTATATGGGCACCAAAATAAAAACATTTCTGAGCCGGTGAGAAGAGTAATTGTTGGCTTTATCAGTGTGACAATTCAGTAATAAAGTGGGCTCATCTGTCATATGTTATCACTTCGCTATTAGCCTGTGTGTGCCCACCCTAAGATGTGATGGGTGATTAATAGGTGAGACTGGACATGGCTTAGACAGTTTACATATTTTATTTTTCATTGTCAGGAATAAAAAATATTACATTTTTAATAATTATTCTTTATATAAATATCATGAAGTGTTAAGAAGATCGAATGCATGGTCGTGCACAGAGACCTGTGTGTGCGCACCCTGCAGTGATGTACATATGCCAATGGGCAAGCACATTACCATGAACTAGGTTAGCACCCAGAGCCTTAAAAGCACTAAGAACTGTCAGTCGCCGATTTGTGCTCTGCCCCTCCAGGGCTTACTGAAGCGCCAGGCTGTGGAGGGGGTTGGAGCTGCTGACTTAGGCTCTCAGCAGCACGCTGCCAGTCAGGCATCTGGGCGGATCCCGATATTATTGTCAGGATCTATGCAGAGCATTGACTAGCTGTGTGAAGTCAGCCAACCTACTTTTTTCCACTGTCGGCTGAATCTGAGTCAGAGGAGTACAGAACTGCAGTGCACTCCTGTGACCCATTGGAGAAGTATGGCTAACAGAGCTTTGGTCATACTTCTCCTTTAAGGGGTCCTACACAATTAAGCCCTATAGAGGTGAAATATGTTAGAGTGGCATGGCCACAGAAGGGAACTGTCATCTCGCCAGCCATGCACAACAAACACAAATGGAGTGAGGGCATCAGTATGTGACTCTTTTCTGCTTGTTTACTGCACAGCGTTGAGCCAGGATAGCACCTGATAGACTGTAGACCGGAGGACTCATTGGAGCTTTCAGCACTTGCAGTGGTGATCTTCAACTTTAAGGGGTTCATTTTTAATAAACGTTTGCTGTATGAATGTGACAAAATTCCCAGTGCTGCATAAAAAATTGCTGTATTTTGTGTGATATGCTTATTTCCTATGATCATATGTACCACCCAGTGGCTATAATGCAGTATTTTTCCTGTAATACTCGAGACGGGTGCCTGCACAGAGACTGGAGTAGCAGCAGGGACTGCCTGCAACACAGGTTGTACCGGAGCAGCCACAGTGGGAGATTCCAGGTGAGCCGTTTGTAACGCCATGGCAATCTGGAAAAAATATTACCAACAAGTTGATTGACTGCATCTTCTGTATTCATGGACTTTGCCTACTGTCAGAAACCATGATTCAGACCAAGACAGACATACAGTTAAATCACATTTGTTTAATAATAAAAGTAAATAGAACAAACATAGTCAAAATAGAGCCAAAGTTTGGTAACTGCAACGGATAGTCAGACAAGCCAGAAAGTCAGGGATCAGCGTAGTGTAACAGCTAGCAGGATCTGGATCCAGAAGGAATGTCAGCCAAGCAAGTCTTTAACAGGAACGCAGGACTGTGATGTTGACCAAGGTGAAGGCAGGATCATCTGGGCTGGACGGCTTAAGTAGGCAGGACTGACGAGCAGGATATCATCAACAGGTGAGTCCCTGCAGAGAGATAGGAGCTGGCAAATAGCTGAGCAGCCAGCTCAGAGAAGGAGGGGCTGAGCCCAGCCCTGACAATAATAAAAAGCATGCTGCTCAATCAAGCAAACGTGCGCAATGATTTCAGTACCAAAGCTCCATCCCTACGCGTTTTGTCAACATAGATGTGTGCTTCTTGAATGCTGTGTATCTGTGATCTCTAGTAAGTAAATATTTATTCTAATAAAGGAGGTGTTTAAAAGTAAATGCACTAGAGTCTCTCTATTCTTCCTTATGGTGATCAGGATTTAATTGAGGCTGTAATTGTTTGTGAGTTTGTCACTGCCCTAGGGCATTTAACAACTGAGGCTGCCGTGGCTGTGCTTGAAGCTGAAGAGTCGAGGAGCTAGCGGTTTTAAATTTAAGGCTACCCAGTGTTTGTCAGGCATTGTCCTGTACACACGTACTACTGATCTCTTATTTCTGGGGTCATAGCTTTTGGTAAGCAGGTGGAGCGTGTCTGTGGTGTTGGAGCATTGAATCTGCACTAGTAATCGTTCACATTTGTAGTTCACAAATCACAATTGATGGACTTGTGTCTTTTTTCAACCTCACCTATTATGTAACTATGTAACAAGGACTGTTTATGACATTAATTCATGTTTATAAGCTAATTATTGTTACACTGTATGTTTGAGCACGTTATGTCACCATACTAGTGTCATTATATTAAGTAACAAATGCAGCGCTCAATGGGACCCGTACCATTTCAAATATACTTATTTGGAATCATTTATATGTAAACCTTTTATACTAAGCGCAAGGTAGTTTACTTTTTTATATATAATTCTACATATTTGTAAAGCAATAAAAAAAGATGATTCAAAGCAACATTTAGGGCTGGGTTCACACTAGTGGGAATAGGATGCATCCAGGGGGGGGACTGACCATTCGGGCTCTGGGGCACTGCCCGAGGGCCCCAGGCCAATAAGGGGCCCCATCAGGGTTGCCAGCCTCAATACAACTAGGGACAGTATGTAAAAATCTGTGTTTTTAAAAAAATCACAAGATTATAGCTGCCCCGCCTCTCCGGTACATTTTCAGTGTGTGTATGTGTTTTTTGTGTGTGTATACTGTGTGTGTATATTGTGTGTCTGTGTGTGTATACTGTATGTGTGTGTGTGTGTACTGTGTGGCCCCATAATCTATTGCCTGGGGGCCCCATAATCTATTGCTTGGGGGCCCCATAATCTCCTATTGCCCGGGGGCCCCATTATCTTCTCCTATTGCCCGGGGGCCCCATAAACTCCTATTGCCCAGGGGCCCCATGAGTTGTCAGTCCGCCCCTGGATGCATCCGTTTTGCATGACAGGAGATTGTGACCGGCTCTATGGACACATAGACACATGGACACATATCTCCGTGGAGGCTGCAGAGCGGCTTGCACAGGGGTCCTGTGCATCTTTGGCTCTGTTTCAGGGCCGAATTTAGGCAAAAATTCTGCCCTGATAAATCCCTGAAAAGGAGAAGAGGGACGCACCGGACCCCTGCTGCGAGCCGGATCCGGCAGCAGTGTGAACCCAGCCTTAAGAAAAAAAAAACAGCTCAAATAAAATTGATCCAAAACCATTAAAATTCCCCTATAATTATAATTCAGGGAGCAGAGCCAGCAAACAATGAACACTGTAGGACTGTAGGAACTCATGTCATAAGTACATGAAATATTTCAACCCTCATATTATTATCTGCTCATCTACTGAATAGGTCAGTGATGGCGAACCTATGGCACGTGTGCCACAGCTGGCACGCAGAGCCATCTCTGTGGGCACACGAGAGGGTCCAGGACAGAGTTGGAGGTCTCTCTCTCCTCTCAGCCCCCCTCCCTCTCTTTCAGCCCCCCTCTTTTTCCGTCCCCCTCTCTCTGTTCCCCCTCTCTCAGTATCTCTCTTGCACCCCTCTCTCTCTGTCCCTCTTCTCTTTCTCTGTTCCCCCTCTCACACCCCTCTCTCTCTGTCCCCCATCTCTCTCTCTGTCCCCCCTCCCTGTCTCTGTTCCTCCTCTCAGCTCACCTCTGTCATCATTTTTCTCACACCCCTCTCTCTCAGCCTCTCTCCCTCTCTCTGTCCCCTGTCTCTCAGCCGCTCTCTCTCAGCCCCTCTCCCTCTCAGCCCCCCTGCCTCTCCTTCTCAGCCCCCCTGCCGCTCTCTCTCAGCCCCCCTGCCTCTCTCTCTCAGCCCCCCTCTCGCTCTCTGTTACCCCTCTCTGCCCCCCTCCCTCTCTCTCAGCCCCTCTCCCTCTCTGTTCCCTCTCTCTCTCTCAGCATATCTCTCACACCTCTCTCTCTTTCTGCCCCCCTCCCTCTCTCTCAGCCCCTCTGCCTCTCTCTGTTCACTCTCTCTCAGCATATCTCTCACACCCCTCTCTCTCTGCCCCCCCCCCTCTCTCTCTCATCATCTCTTTCACACCCTCACTCTCTCCCTCTCACACACACACACACCTCTCTTTCTCACCCCCCTCTCTCTCACACAACCCCTCTCTTTCGGTCAGCCCCCCTCTCTCGCGAATTGCCGTGTTGACACTTTTTCAACACAAAACCAATGTATTTATTTCAGTTTGGGCACTCTGGCTCAAAAAGGTTTGCCATCACTGGAATAGGTGGTTTAGCAAAATCAACAGAACAATTACAGCATCTGCAGTATTGTGCACGTCATTCTACTGGCCTACTAACAATCAGGAAGATGGGCTTGTGTTCTTCAAATTTTTTATATCTAGTATTTTTTATATCTAGTATTTTTTATATAGTTTTTATATTTTGTATGCATGGCCAAACCTCTACAAGGCCAAGTCAGCTGGGTGGCCCAATCTTGCCACGTGTGCGTACATTTATCCGGTGAAAAATAGGGGCTGGCTGTCCCTACAGTAACACAGATATCCTTCTAAGCACTTTTGCTGACTCTCACAACAGGCATCCAGTATTACCCTATCAAGGCAGAGCCCGCTACACTCCAGGAATGCACGCAGAAAGAATACAGCATTTATGCAATTTCTGTTTGGCACTGAATTTTTTTTAAGCAATTGGTTTCAGTTTAGAAGAAAGAGAACCTGTCAGATGCCCAGGTTTTTATCGTTAGCTTTGGAATCTTAGACTTTGCTGAGTATTAATTACTGCAGGCTTGATGAAGTAAAGCAGTGTACCTGTCAATCCCAAGCACTTGTGGCAGGAAACCTGTTGAAATGAAGGCAGCTGGAAAGCTGCAAAATGTAGCATATCTACAAGACACGAGGTGTTATTTTTGCAAGCACAAGTAAAACAGTGGGGGAGGTGTTTTTCCCGTTAAGCTGGCTACACATGGAAGGAGATTGTCCCATGATAAACTTATCTGAGAGCAATCATGGTAAAGTATCACAGTCTATCAAGTACTAATGCAGACTACTGCTGCTTAAAGTGGCACCAAACTCTGGTTCAAAATAAGTATGTATGCATACTTAAATTGAAAAAAAAAAAAACCTTCTACTGCTCTCATTCTCCTCCGGATGAACAGGAAGTGATCTGACTTCCTGTTCATCCATGAGGCAACCTAAGAAGGAGCCTAAAGCTGGCCATGCACTAAGCTAATTTCAGCAAGTTCAATTTTGTGTAATATGATAAAATTCTGTGATCATAAGTGCCATCCAGTGGCCATAATGCAGTATTTTTCTTGAAATACCATAATCAGGAAAATGCTGCATTATGGCCACTAGATGGAGCTTACAATCATAGGAAATAAACATACAGTATTATACAAAATTCGGCAGTTTTCTTGTTGCAGACAGCCTATTGCATAAACACAAACAATGTATGAAGGTTTGTATTTAGTCTACAGAGAGGGGTGCAGAAGCAACATACATTGCTGGTTTGCCTTGCAGGAACCAATGAGAATTTCTAAGCTGTTTAATTGTTATTTCCTGAATGCACCCATACCTGTTGGTTACAGAACAAAAGGGAGCAAATAAGAGAAGCTCATTGTTAGTATTAACATACACTTAAAGCGGTAGTAAACCCCAAAACAGAAAACAAAAAATTCCTCTCCCTGTAAGTCAGGGGTCGGCAACCTACGGCCCACGTACCAAACCCAGCCCGCCACCATGGCACGATGTCAGTGCACGTGGTGAATTCACGTGCACCTGGCCCGCAGACATTTTAACCCCGGTCGGCTTACTTGGGATAACAACCGATGCGGCTAAAAGCCGCTCGGCTGTTATCCCAAGGAGCAGTAGGGGATGTGCCCCCTTCTGCCGCCTTCCGTGGCTCACCCGGGCTCTCCCGTCCTGGCCAGAGACCTGAAGGAACCTGCAATCAGCTTCGAACGGGTCTCGGATCTAGTAACCCGGAAGCAATTTCATGACACTTCCAGTTTACAGAGGAGTTAAGGGCGCCAAATTTTAAAAATTGTCAGTATTCAAAACTGCCAAACTTGGCATTTTGAATACTTTTAAGTGAAAATGAGGAATTTGGGGTCTTCTAGACCCCCAGATCCCTCCATAAAGAGTACCAGTCACAAGGGTGGGTGCTCGGGGTGCAGTGCACCTGGGCGCCCTGCTGAAGCGCCAAAGTGCTCCCCTCCCTCCTCTCCTTGTCCAGAGAGAGGCGGCTCTCCACTGGTCCACCGGTCACCGCCGCCGCTGTGTTTCCTGCTCAAGCCCCTCCCCCTCCTGTCAAAGAAGGAGAGCAGCCGGAGATGAAATCGGAGACAGATCGGCTGGTCTCTGTGTGGAGAGAGACCAGCCGGGCAGTGACATCGCTGGGGGGGGGGGGGGGCGGTTCGTGCCTGACACATGTTCTCCTCCTCCTTCTCTCTGTGTCTCTCACTCCTGCCTGCTGTGAACTGTTCTCCACCGGGGCGGCGCAGCTGCACACTGTCCTCTCTAGCTGCCGTTGGGTGTTTTTATGTACCCTAATGGATGAGGGGGGTCTGTCCTGGGGGGGTCTGTACTAATGGGGGTCTGTATTAATTGAGGGGGGTCTGTACTAATGGAGGTGGGGTCTGTCCTGGGGGTCTGTACTAATGGAGGGGGGTCTGTCCTGGGGGTCTGTACTAATGGGGGTCTGTCCTGGGGGGGTCTGTACTAATGGGGGGTCTGTCTTGGGGGGGCTGTACTACTGGGGGGTCTGTCCTGGGGGGCCTGTACTAATGGAGGGGGGGTCTGCCCTGGGGGGTCTGTACTAATGGAGGGGAGTCTGTATTAATGGAGGGGTCTGTACTAATGGGGGGTCTGTACTAATGGAGGGGGGTCTGTCCTGGGGGGTCTGTACTAATGGGGGGTCTGTACTAATGGGGGGTCTGTACTAATAGAGGGGGGTCTGTCCTGGGGGGTCTGTACTAATAGAGGGGTGATCTGTACTAAAAAACAGGCACTTTTCTCCTGCCAGTAAATGGCAGTAAGAGGGAAAGTTTGCCGGAAAAAAATATGGCCGTGGCGCTTGGCTTGGAACTGGGCAAGTGCAGCTCAGGTCCAGAGTCGGCCAGGATCATCCAAGTACCTGCTACAGTGTGTTTGGGTGGTACCGGCGTTTTTTTTTGGGGGTGTGTCTATAAAAAAGATCACACTAGACTTTTCCAAGTGGTGAATACGTTTGCAGTAATTATATATCTGGATTATAGACAAAGCAAACCCTGCAATAGGTATACAATGATTTTTATTACTTCTCTATAATTTTGTTATGCCAGGAGTGAGCTATCTATCTTTTTATATTGGTTCCATGCATTCCTTTATTGAAGTTTTCTGCAGACTCCATCCCATTGGTAAACTGTTAGGACTGCAATGAGTACACATAACATGTAAGTTGGTTAAAGCGGTTCTGCTCCCATCTCCTAATCTTACTTTCAATCTATTCTCCATCATGTTAGATTACAGAATTGATGGGTCAATTCTGCATCTTGGAAGCCTACCTTGAATGCTGGCTTCATCTTTGGTGTTGTCCCTGCGGGGGTGGGCGGGGTCTGTGCGGGGATCCTCGTCATGCCGCACTGTCTCCTGGGATCTGGATTTCGGGTCGATGTCCGCAAATCTCGCGAGATTTCGGGTCGATGTCCGCAAATCTCGCGAGATTTCGGGTCGGATTTGCGGACGTGCTCATTGGAACAAGGAAGTGACTGCTTGTGGGCTTCAAATGCCCACAAGCAAAATGACAATTCTGTACTTTTTATTTTAAAAGTTAATTTTTTTTGGGAAAAAACGGACATGGATACCGGACGGACACCTAACAAGTGAGTTTATTGTTAGACTCATACTATTTTTAACAGAAAAAAATAATAATAATTAGTGTGTGCAGAACCGCTTTAATACTGTATTAATACGCTTTAATACCAAAGAAACATGTGATGTATAAAATAATCCCCAGTACTCCTGAAGAAGCAGACTTGTTCTGCAGAACAAGATTGATGAGATCTGATGGGGTATTATTAGAAGGTCATCTGTAAAGATGTGGTTGGCATTTTTTATAGCAGGATTTTCTGTTAAATTGTTAAAAAAAATACTAGCTTTATTTATGCAAGAAAACGTGTGTATACTATTTGCTTCTAACAAATTTGAAATAAATTATAAGGAAGCAACAAATTTATTTGTATTCATTTATTTCATTCGGATTACATTATGCAATAGTTTGAACCTCTTGTTAATGTTTGAAGCATCTGAAAAAAGTAACATCATAACGAATGATCCAACTTGATTTGGATCCATTTTGTTTTTATGTTGCATTAGCATTTTTCATTGTTATAAATAATGCACTACATAATAAAGGAAATATAGTGCAATAAATACAGTAAGGTATGAAAGTGAAATAAGATGATACTATACATTTACTATACATTTATTGATACCCTTAAAGTCCACATATTTTGCCTATTTTCTGCTTTTTGGACCTGACTGGGAAGATTTGCAGTGAGAACAGCAAGGCAAAACTACCGTATGGCAAGAAGCAGGAAGCAGAGCCTGCATACGTAATAAGGAAACATTGCAGTTCCCATTTAAATAGATTGTATATTTAGAAAACATAGAGAAGCAAGGTTTTTAACCATTTGTTGGTATCGGGCTACATAAGCCCCCCCCCCCCCCATTTTTTTTTTTTATTGAAGTACACAGGGCATGTGTAGTCCTACTCCCCCCCCCCCCCCCCCATTACATTTTGCGGTAGTTCTCACCTATCAAAATGCCAGCCAGGAGCTCCTGTGTAAATACAGAGGCTATCACATTGCATTCATATCTGCGTGTACTGTGAATGTGTGTTTTTCCACATTTTTTTGCACGTTTTTCATCTGAATAGGCTGCCCTATGCACGACAAATGTGCTATATAAGCTCCTACAGGGGTTGAGCTTCATGTATTTTTTTACCTGCACATTTTAGCATGTTTCTTGGGCATTTTAACGCATGCAAAAACAAATGTCTGCTTGTTGCATTTGGGGTGCACTAAACTGAATTAAATTGAATAGCACTCAAGTGCAACATGCGTTTTTCATGCATTCCATAAATGTACACCTTCCTGGAATGCTTAAGTGTGAGCTGTGTTCCTGTGCGATCCTCTGCAGTGTGATTTGGCAGCCCATTCATTTGAATCTGCTGCAAATTGCACGGCCTGCACAAAAAGTAGTGCATACATTACTTTTGAAAAATAATGTACTGCAGTACCATGTAATTTGGTGCCCTGTGAATGCATTGCGTTTGCAAACTGCATTTGAGGTTCTGTTAACAATGTTTTGGCACCCGGAGCAGAAAGCCAAGGAAGTGCGTTCTGAATACAGTGTGGGAAATGCATACGGAATGCGCCTTTACTGCAGCGCATTCTGGTGTGAACCGGCCCTTAAAGTGTTACTAAAACCACAACAGTAAAATCAGTGTGTATATGCAGTAAAGCATGCTTGTTATACTCACTGTGGAGCCTAAAGGGTTAATCCTCTGCATTGTGTAAAAAGGCTGTTTGATCCTGTCTACTCTGATCCTCCCCTTCTTTCAGTGTCTCTGTCACGTACCTGGTAGTAGAGCCTGATTGGACGAGGAAGGCCTCCCTTACACCTCTGGCTCGAGGCCTCTGATAATGTTAACAGAAGCTGGGTCAACACAGAGATCAGAACACAGGTTTCACAGGTAACAAGGCACTCAGGAGCTGAGACAAAGCAGCACTGGAGACAGGCACTGGCTGGGTTAAATAGACTGTTTGGCGCCAGCGTCAATCACGGGTGCGTGCGGGTGCACGCAAGCATTGGCGCGGGTGCACACAAGCGCTGGCCCGGCTGCGTGCAATCGTTGGCACGCACAGGGATGCACGACGGCTCCTGTTTGTGTACTAGTTCGCACATGCGCACTTCTATGCGCCAGTGTTCTTCTGCGTCTTGGAGAGCTTCTAGAGGGATGATCTTGTCTGCTGGCATGTGCACCCTGACAGTCTCCAACTAATCTCCGGATAGTACAGAGGGTAGGGGACAAGCTGCACATGCTCAGTTTGTTGTGTATTGCTAGGGAGTTTTATTTTTTCTTTGGAGAGTGCATGTGATCAGTAAAGGGCCAATCAGCACTCTCCAGACAGAGGGTCAGGGGTCATGCAGTCTCATAGGACAGCAAGAGCAGTATAAAAACTCCTCCTACAAGCTTTAACTAGACACTGATAGAAGTTACAAGATTGCTATATACTGCTGATGAGAAAAGGTATTTAGCCGTTTATATTGACTAATTTACTAACTATAATTGCATTTGCATGTTCTTTGTACTGTGGGAGACCAGATATAGTGAATGCGGGTTCTGGGTTTAGTAACACTTTAAGCTGATGCTTTAAAAAA
This sequence comes from Lithobates sylvaticus, assembly GCA_028564925.1. Classification (NCBI taxonomy): domain Eukaryota; kingdom Metazoa; phylum Chordata; class Amphibia; order Anura; family Ranidae; genus Lithobates; species Lithobates sylvaticus. Next base: position 135,941,861 of record CM053036.1, on the reverse strand, counting down.
ACAGACCTTATGACATCCAGACACAAGGTAGAGAGATACAAAGTAATATTATTGTTACTTATGTAAATGTAGTATTACATTTATCTGCAGATCAAAAGCGTGAGCTTTGATTTGCATATATTGTCAGTTAGCAACATAAGAACATATGTTCTTATGTAACCACTTTTTAGCCCTACATTTACTATAAACAGCTCTAATAACCTCCCTTCCCCATCACCCTTTTAGCTATTATTTTCCTGATGATTTTTATGTGTTTTTCTAACCATTTAAGATATATATTTTTAAAATTTGTATTAGTTTGTTCATTTATTTTTTAGTGTTTCATTAACCACTTGACCTCCGGAAGGTTTTTACCTCCTTCACAACCAGGGCATTTTTTGCTATTCAGCACTGTGTTACTTTAACTGGCAACTGTTACCCAAATGAAATGTATATTTTTTTTTCACACAAACAGAGCTTTCTTTTTGTCATATTTAACAACCACTGTTTTTTATTTTATTTTGCTATATAAACTGAAAAAATATCAAAGATTTGAACAAAAGCCCCACATTTTTCTTGTTATAACATTTTTCAAACATAGTAAAAAAAAACACGTCAAGTCCATCAAGTCCAACCTATGTGTGTGATTATATGTCAGTATTACATTGTATATCCCTGTAATGTTGTGGTCATTCAAATAATCTTTCTTCATAAATTTAGGCCAAAATGTAGCTACATTTCTTTGGTAAGACTTGCCCGAATCAGTGTATATTATTTAGTCTGTGTGAAAGATATACAGTAGTCTACAGACTATGGAATATATGGTATTTTTGAAAATTGATGATGTACAGTACAGACTACCTATCTCATTTCTTGAGGTCCTAAAATGACAGGACAGTACAAATATCCCCCAAATTAACTCTTTTTGGAAAGTAGATAGTCTAAGGCATTTAGTAAGAGGCATGGCGAGTTTTTTGAAGTTGTAATTTTTTGTCACAATTTTTGGGGAAATTAAGAAATTAAATAAAATTAGTTCACAATTTATTTATTTTTTTACATACTGTCAATAGTGCAGTATAGCATCATCATACGACTGGTGTGGTGGTGATCAGGGATACTAACTGGTGACACTAAAAAAAAAATAATAATAATTGAAATCTTTTTTTATTCCAACTTTTTTTTTTTTTTTTTTAAGATTTTATTTTTTCCACAATTTTTTTCTTCTTTTACAATGTTCTCTTTACATACCGTAGTGGCACTGTACTACTTTTTTTTACACTGTGATTGCTTGTTACAGTGATGATCAATGCAACAGCAATTGTTTGAACTGTCATGAGCGGCTTTCATTCACGACACATTGTTTACTATTGTGATGCTGTCATTGGCCCACAGCTATCACATGGTACAGGGTGCTGTGATTGGCCCAGGTACCATGTGATCACTGATCACCAATCACAGATCACACACAGTAGTAAACAATAATGTCATGAATGGATTCCATTCATGACTATTGTTTACTATGTGACATCTGATTGCACAGCGATCACGTGCTATCTGCACTGCTCACAGTGGCCCAATACTGAGACCACAACTGCTGTGTCCACTGGATACAGTGGTTGCAGATTGTGCAGCCTATTTTTCAGCACTGATCACTGTATTAGTGTCACTGGTCCCCAAAAAGTGTCAAAAGTGTCAGTTAGGTGTCCGATTTCCCCGCCGCAATTTTGCAGTCCTGCTATAAATATTTGATCACCACCATTACTAGTAAAAAAAAAATCGCCACCATTACTAGTTTAAAAATTTTTTTTTTACAAAAAAATATCCCATAGTTTGCAGATGCTATACCTTTTGCGCAAACCATTTACTATACGCTGGGATATCTTTTACCAAAAATATGTAGGAGAATACATATTGGCCTAAATTGATGGAGAAATTCGATTTTTTACATTATTTTATTGTGTATGTTTAATAGCAGAAAGTAAAAAAATAGTTTTTTTTCAAAAGTGTTTTTGTTTATACCGCAAAAAATAAAAACCGCAGAGGTGATAAAATACCATCAAAAGAAAGCTCTAGTTGTGGGAAAAAAAGGACATACATTTTGTTTTGGGTACAGCGTCGCACAATCGCGCAATTGTCAGTTAAAGTATTTCATTCTAAAGCAATATCCCACTGATCCTCCTCCAGACTGCCCAAAAACGTACAATTTAATACAATTATGTAATAAAAAAAAAGACATAGATAAAAGATATCAATCCCATCTGGCTAAGATTCAATAGCTGAGCATACTGGCAATGAACGGGTTAACCCCAATGGCATGAGTGGGAGTGCGATGAATAAACATCAATGCTAAATAGAGTCTATTGCTTCATTGTTTCTGCTCCTTTGGTGCAGGAATCCAATGGAGAAGACGCAACAGTTACACACAATGATTTACATTCAAAAGCCAGTGAACCATAATTGGGAGCCAATGACCTAAAGCTTCTTTGACCCCAAAGCTGCCATGTATATATACTCTGAGACATCATAAACAATTCTAGGAACCGCTATTCCAAACAAGCCTGCCCACAGCACATCAGACACAACTGAAAAGCACAATCCAATGCACACAAAATATTTATGCCAATTCCACAATATTTTCTTTTGAAAATTTGACTATTCATTCAAATGTCAACATCATATAAATAAGAATTAAATAAATATAGGAATTTCCTTTGCCATAATTGAAGGACTGAAGTGACTACAACTTTTCCAAGGGGTCTATGTACAAAAAAAAATCACCTTGCAAATGTCTTAAGCATTTGCACAGGAGCCATGAATAATTGTCAGCTCCATCTAGTGGCCATAATGCAGTATTTTTTTTTATTGAGATAGTTCAGGAAAATGTAGCATAATGACCACTAGATGGAGCTGAAGTTCATAGGAGAAAATCACATTACAAACAATAAAGTAATCATTTGTGCTGCTTGTGCAAATGCTTAAAATGATAATAAAGTTTTTTTTTTTTAACATAAAAATAACAAACAAAAATAACAAACATGTCACAAACAAAACCACTACACCTGCTCTGTGTAGTGTTTTTGCACAAAGCAGCCTGGATCCTTCTCTTCTCAGGTCCCTCGCTGGCACTCCTGGCCCCTCCCTCCTGCCGAGTGCCCCAACAGCAACAGCTTACTATGGGGGCACCAATGCTCTGTGTATCCATTCAGACACGGAGCCGCAACTCAGCTCCACCCCTTTCTCTCCTCATTGGCTCACTGACTTTGATTGACAGCAGTGGGAGCCAATTGTGCCCACTGTGTCTCAGCTAATCAGGAGGGAGACTCCCGTACAGCCGAGTCTCTCGTGCAACATCGCTATATCGAGATGGGGCTCAGGTAAGTATTAGGGGGGCAGAGGGGGGCTGCTGCACACAGAAGGTTTATTATCTTAATATATAAAAAAGTCAACTGAAAAATCCATACGAGTTTGTTGGTGCCAATAGGGCCAACCAAGGAACACATTTTGGCTATTTGCAAAAAGTGTGATCCATGTATATGGCCAGCTTGAGTCATTCCCTTAGAGAAGTCAGTCTACAAGTAACCTTGGGGAAATCATAGCAATTTAAAAAGCAAACTTTGCTACTAAAGTCAGTGTGTGCCTCTAGCAAGCAAAATAAAAAAACAATCACCTTCTAATAACTATTTAAAAATTCTCTTTTTTAAATGCCTTGACTGATTTTACAGCACTATGCTTGAAGCAAAACTGTGTTGAAATTACATTTTATAGTTATACATTTTTATAGTTTAGGAGTTTAGATTTTATAGTTTATACATTATTACTGCTTATCATTTTTACAGTTTATAAACAAATCTCTTACCTTACAAAACCTAATTTATTAATTTTGGAAATAACATTGAAAATAGGTTCCTTCCATGGCCCTGTGCATTCACAGTTTTCTAATGTGATCATCCAGTAATACAGTGGTGTGAAAAAGTGTTTGCCCCCTTCCTCATTTCCTGTTCCTTTGCATGTTTGTCACACTTAAGTGTTTCGGAACATCAAACCAATTTAAACAATAGTCAAGGACAACACAAGTAAACACAAAATGCAATTTGTAAATGAAGGTGTTTATTATTAAAGGTGAAAAAAAATCCAAACCATCATGGCCCTGTGTGAAAAAGTGATTGCCCCCCTTGTTAAAACATACTATAACTGTGGTTGTCCACAGTTATTTCTCTAGCCACACCCAGGCCTGATTATTGCCACACCTGTTCACAATCAAGGCATCACTTAAATAGGAGCTGCTTGACACAGTAAGGTCCACCAGAAGATCCTTAAAAGCTACACATCATGCCGAGACCCAAAGAAATTCAGGAACAATTGAGAAAGAAAGTAATTGAGATCTATCAGTCTGGAAAGGGTTATAAAGCCATTTCCAAAGCTTTGGGAATCCAGCGAACCACAGTGAGAGCCATTATCCACAAATGGCGAAGACATGGAACAGTGGTGAACCTTCCCAGGAGTGGCCGGCCGCCCAAAATTACCCCAAGAGCGCAGCGACGACTCATCCAAGAGGTCACAAAAGACCCCACAACAACGTCCAAGGAACTGCAGGCCTCACTTGCCTCAGTTAAGGTCAGCGTTCATGCCTCCACCATCAGGAAAAGACTGGGCAAAAATGGCCTGCATGGCAGAGTTCCAAGGAGAAAAACCACTGCTGAGCAAAAAGAACATCAAAGCTCGTCTCAATTTCTCCACAACACATCTTGATGATCCCCAAGACTTTGGGACAACATTCTGTGGACCGATGAGACAAAAGTGGAACTCTTTGGAAGGTGTGTGTCCAAGTATATCTGGCGTAGAAGGAACACTGCATTTCAGAAAAAGAACATTATACCAACAGTAAAATATGGTGGTGGTAGTGTGATGGTCTGGGGCTGTTTTGCTGCTTCAGGACCTGGAAGACTTGCCGTGATAAAAGGAACTATGAATTCTGCTGTCTACCAAGAGATCCTGAAGGAGAATGTCCGACCATCTGTTCGTGTACTCAAGCTGAAACGAACTTGGGTTCTGCAGCAGGACAATGATCCTAAACACACCAGCAAGTCCACCACCGAATGGCTGAAGAAAAACAAAATGAAGACTTTGGAGTGGCCTAGCCAAAGTCCTGACCTGAATCCTATTGAGATGTTGTGGTATGACCTTAAAAAGGCCGTTCATGCTCGAAAACCCTCTAATGTAACTGAATTAGGACAATTCTGCAAAGATGAGTGGGCCAAAATTCCTCCAGGACGCTGTAAAAGCCTCATTGCACGTTATCGCAAACGCTTGGTTGCAGTTGTTGCTGCTAAGGGTGGCCCAACCAGTTATTAGGTTTAGGGGGCAATCACTTTTTCACACAGGGCCATGATGGTTTGGATTTTTTTTCACCTTTAATAATAAACACCTTCATTTACAAATTGCATTTTGTGTTTACTTGTGTTGTCCTTGACTATTGTTTAAATTGGTTTGATGTTCCGAAACACTTAAGTGTGACAAACATGCAAAGGAACAGGAAATGAGGAAGGGGCAAACACTTTTTCACACCACTGTAGCTTGCGGACTGTCTCTCTATAACTGAAACTCTATACAGAGCTGCATAAAATAGAATCTGTGAGGCGTTGTGTCTTTTGCCCGACCATTTAGCTGAAAACGATCCGATGCTAGCTGTAGCTGGGTATGGAGAAGAGTGAGGCCAAGATGGCCGTGACTCGTCTCTATGCCCTTGGAAGACCACAGCGATGTCTGCAGTCACTTCTGGTTCCCAGGACATAGTAAAGAATTGTTTTTTTTTTTTTTTTTTTTAAGAAAAAGTTTTAAAAAAAAAAGTTTTTTTTTTTATCTTTTGCTTTTAAAGGTAAAGGAGAGGTTTGGGGTCTTTTTGACCCCAGATCTCTCAATAAAGGGGACCTGTCATCCTTATTTCTATTACAAGGGATGTTTACATTCCTTGTAATAGGAATAAAAGTTATAAAGTGATACAATATAAATAAATAAAAGGGACAGTGTAAAAATTAAAAATAAAAAGTAAAATAAATAAGAAAAAATAATGTAAAGTGCCCCATCCCTCCAATCTTTGCACGCAGAAGTGAACGCATACGTAATTACGCACGCATATGTAAATGGTGTTCAAACCACACATATGAACGTTAGAGCGAGAGCAATAATTCAAAACCTCCTCTGTAACACTAAACAGGAAACCTTTAAAAAAAAATATTTAAGTGTCACCTATGGAGATTTTTAAGTACCGTAGTTTGTCGCCATTCCACAAGCATGCGCAATTTTAAAGCATGACATGTTAGGTATCTATTTACTCAGCATAACATCATCTTTTACATTATACAAAAAAGTGGGGTAAATATTTTTTTTTTTTTTAATTCATTAAAACTTATTTATTCCAAAAACATTGCGTTTGAAAGACTGCTGCACAAATACTATACATAAAATATTGCAACAATCGCCATTTTATTCTCTGGGGTCTCTACTAAAAAATAAATATAATGTTTGGGCATTCTAAGTAATTTTCTAGCAAAAAAAATACAGTTTTAAACTTCAAGGCTGGGTTCACACCATTGCGAATGCGGGACCCGGTGCGTTTTGCACAAAAACGTGTGCGTCCTTTGGTCTGTTTCAGGTCCGAATTCAGCCCATTTGGGCTGAAATCGTACCTGAAACGGTAAACCAGCACACAGCGGACCCCTGCTGTGAGCTGCATGGGGCTCATATGTGAACCGAACCTTAGGCTATGTTTCCACTACTGCGTCCCAAAAGTCGCGTGATTTTTGCCGCGACTGGAAGCAATGCCTGTGTATTCTTGAGGTTTATGGACCTCAAGTCGCATCAAAGTGGGACCAAAGTAGTGCAGGGACTACTTTGAAGTCGCTGCATCTTGAAGTCGCACAGATATGAATGGTACTCATTGGAAATCATGGGGTACGACTTGTCATGCGACTTTTCAGTCCCCAAATCGCATGAAAAGTCGCACTAGTGGAAACCTAGCCTAAAACAAAAGAGTTCCAGAAAAAGGCCTGGTCAACAAGTGGTTAAAAAGAAGTTACAAAAAAATAAAATAATTAATATTTAGTAAAGAACAGCCTAATAAATGAGAATATATACAAAACATCTATTTTTTTAAATAAGTTCTTTATTTTTGAAAAACTTCGTACAAGGGCACACAACTGTTACAAAAACATTTATTAATTTCCTTCAAACCATACCAATACATACAACAATTCAGGACATTAAATGTATATATTTTTTTAAACTTTCTTTGCAGTCTCCCCTTAAATAGCAATGTTTAGTTAGTACATGTCCCCCATTGTGCTTGTAATCAGTGGGATTCCACAGCCTGTTGATTTTGCTTTTGTGTGCCACCTGCAAGTGAGACTTGTCATTCAGCTTCTGTATACTTGTGCAGCGTGAAGAGCTCCTGATAAGCTGCCATTCAATAAAGCTTTCTTGTTGCTGTATAAAAGCTTTTGGCATCCTGGTAAAGAATGTGAGAAAAAAAAAAAAAATTTACATGCTGATTTGGATTCCACTTGCATGCACTTTAACGTGGAAAATTCACTGTATTCATTATAGAGGAACGTGCGGGGAAACGTTATGAGACATGTAAAAACTTTGTTAAAATACAGTGTATGTTCAGCATGAATACTAAACATGGGGTACTGGCTCTGTGAATCCGTCAATGTCCTCATTAAAAGTTATTTACACAAATTTATTACACCGACTGAAATTTTGTAACAGTTAAAGCAGAGATTTGGTTGGCATTTTTAAATAAATTCTAGTGTATATGTGCTATCATGAAATGATACATTCCAGTACTTGGTTTATTTTATTTTTGGCTGCATTAAAACTCCATTACAATCTCGCTTACACGCCATATACCCTTCGGCCTCAGATCGCTGTTTGAGATGCCATCACACTTCCATATTAACTGGAACTGCCCAGCTCTTCAGCCCTACTGGCGTTCGGTACAGGGCCTTCTCCAGCAGTTGTCTGAGGTAGAGAGGTCTCCCTCTTCCCTAAGCTGTTTCTACTTGGCCTTCACCCTCCTAAACTTCCCGGACTAACAAAAAAAACTCGCCACACACATACAGCGGCAAGGTGCTTAGTGGCGTAGCACTGGAAAAACCAACATCCCTCAACACTTTTGGACCTCTATGCCTGAATTAAAGACTTCGAACTCATGTAGTCTCGGCCCGCATAGAAGATCGTATGACTAGACATACGGCAGTATGGAGGGCTTGGTACCTCCGGGTGGAACCCCCTTAGTTGATGGGACAATCCCTGCCATGTGGACCAAGTCTGCGTAGGATCCTCGAGTGAGTCTAGCTGGTTGGAAATACTCTACTATACACTTATTTCCCTCTCCCCCCCCCCCCTCTTCTTTCCTTTTTTTTGGAAACGCAGACCCAGCAAAAATAACACAATTATCACCCTGATAGTATGTGTAACTGTCAAATGAGACCCGCCTATAGGCTTGTAGGTATTACTACTGTGTTAAGCCTCGTACACACGATCGGACTTCAAACAAACTTTTTCGTGGATTTCTGTCCAAAGGGCGTTGGCCGTGAACTCGTATTGCATACACACAGCAGGACTTTTTCAGCCAACTTTCACCAAATCACGTGGTTTTTCTGCTCTTTACCGCCACCCTTTGGTCAACTTCTGTATTGCTGTCTGATCTTTTGCATTGATTCTTAGAATGCGTGTTTGTACTGTGGACTTAAGTCCGATGGATTTCTGTACACACGATCAGACTTTGCTCCATCAGACTTTTGTTGCCAAAAAGTTTGTTTGTTTGCAGAACAGACGTTTGTCCGATGAAAACCGAAAAAGTTTGTCCGATGGAGCGTACACACGGTCGGATGTTGCCTTAAAACAGCTAATTTGCATGTTTGTTGTCAAAAAGTCCGATCATGGGACTTTATGTTTAACACTCTTCGTGAACCATATCTCAACCTCCTTCTACTAAGCGATTATGCCTCATGTTTCATAACTGCAGGATGCATCCACGCCATCTCCAAAGTCTGTTGATCCATCATTCCTTTCAATTTCTCTCCCCCTCTCTATCTGTTTTATTTCTTCACCCCCACTTGTACTTGTGCTTTATATTTTTTGTATTGAAACGATCAAAATTTAATAAAAATTATCAATTATAAAAAAAGAAAAAATCAGATATTTAAAAAGCATTTTCTATAAGATGGAGTTGTAATGTAAATAAGAAGGTATAAGACACGCTTGGAATGCAGGGCAAAGCCCACCAACAGCTAAAGGATATCATGGTGAAAGGTGTGATTAGCAACCAAAATTAAGCTCAGTACTAAAGGGTCCAAAGTTTGCCAAGAAAATATCCCCCATACCATTACACCACCACCAGCCTGAACCATTGATACCAGGCAGGATGGATCCATGCTTTCATGTTGTTTACGCCAAATTGTGACCCTACCATCTGAATGTTGCAGCTTAAATCGAGACTCATCAGACCAGGCAACGTTTTTCCAATCTTCTATTGTTCAATTTTGGTGAGCCTGTGTGAATTGTAGCCTCAGTTTCATGTTCTTAGCGGACAGGAGTGGCACCAGGTGTGGTCTTCTGCTGCTGTAGCCCATCTGCTTCAAGGTTCAATGGGTTGTGCGTTCAGAGATCTCAAACTAGTCTGCCCAATCTTCTCTGACCTCTCACATCAACAAGGCATTTTCATCCACACTGCCGCTCACTGGATATTTTATTTTTTCTGAGTATTCTCTGAAAACCCTAGAGAGGGTTGTGCATGAAAACTACAGTAGATCAGCAGTTTTTTAAATACTCAGAACAGCCTGCCTGGCACCAACAACCATGCCAAATTCAAAGTCACTTTCTTCCCCATTCTGACGCTTGGTTTGAACCATGTCTAGATGCCTAAATGCATTGAGTTGTGTCAGGGCTGGGCTCAGCCCTTCCTTCTCTGAGCTGTCGGCTAATTGCCAGCTCCTTTCTCTCCACAGTGATTCACCTATTGATTATATCCTGCTTGTCAGTCCTGCCTACTTAAGCCGTCCAGCTCAGATGATCTCTGTCTTCGCCTTGGTCACATCTCTAGAGACGCTCTTCTGTGTCCCTGTTAAAGACTTGCTTGGCTGACATTTCTTCTGGCTCCAGATCCAGCTTGCTGTTCTACTACGCTCATCTCTGGCTCCCTGACATTTATGCTTGTCTGATTATCCGTTCTGGGTCCTGAACTCTGGCTATGTTTTGACTACGTTTACTCTGTTTACCTTTTTTTATTATCAATAAACAAGTGAAATTTAACTGTACTTCTGTCTCAGTCTGATATATGGTTTCTGACAAGTTGCTGCCATGTGATTGGCTGATTAGCAATTTGTGTTACCTAGAAATTGAACAGATGTTCTTAATAAAGTGGCTGTCAACGCAGCCGTAACAACGATATCGGCCTTCAAAGCAAGGATGCATATCGGCATACGGCGGTCCGGAAGTGATTAACTTGTAAACACCAAATCTCAAAACAAGGCTCTGTCCTTAAGTGGTTAATGCTTTCCTTGCCCGGACTGTCAGTTTAGGTGGATGGCCATGTCTTGGTAGGTTTGCAGTTGTACCATACTCGTTCCATTTTTGAATGATGGATTGAACAGTGCTCTGGGAGATGTTCAAAGCTTGAGATATTTTGTTTTATAACTTAACCCTGCTTTAAACTTCTCCACAACTTTATCCCTGACCTGTCTGGTGTGTTCCTTGGCCTTTATGATGCTGTTTGTTCACTAGGTTCTCTAACAAACCTCTGAGGGAATCACAGAACAGCTATATTTATACTGAGATTAAATTACACACAGGTGGACTCTATTTACTAATTAGGTAACTTCTGAAGCCAATTGGTTCCACTAGATTTTAGTTAGGGGTATCAGAATAAAGGGGGCTGAATACAAATGCATGCCACACTTTTTACATATTTATTTGTGAAAAAATTTGAAACCCATTTATCATTTTCCTTCCACTTCACAATGATGTGCCACTTTGTGTTGGTCTATCACATAAAATCCCAATAAAATACATTTACGTTTTTTGGTTGTAACATGACAAAATGTGGACAATTTCAAGGGCTATGAATACTTTTTCAAGGCACTGTATACTTAAAGGGGTTGTAAAGGTAAAAGTTTTTTCACCTTAGTGCATTCTATGCATTAAGGTGAAAAAATATCTGACAATGCCGGCCCCCCAGCACCCCCCGTTTTACTTACCTGACCCCTCGAAAGTCCCGCGCTCACCCCCGACGTCCTCTTCGCCGATCACCCTGGCCGTTGATTGGCTAGAGTGGATGGATTGAAAGCAGCGCAGCCATTGGCTCGCGCTGCTGTCAATCACATCCAATGACAAGGTGTGCTGGGGGGTGGTGCCGAGTGATACAGTGAGTGGCTATGGCCGCCAGCTGTATCACTGTAGCGCGCCCGCAAGCACTCCACACCATGCGAGGGAGCTCGCATGAAGTTATGGAGTCCTTGCGGGAGGGAGCCAAGACAGCCGCCGAGGGACCCCAGAAGACCAGGTTCGGGGCCACTATGTGCAAAACGAGCTGCACAGTGGAGGTAAGTATAGCATGTTTGTTATTTAAAAAAAAAAAAATTTCCTTTAGTGACCCTTTAAAAGAGAAGTATGGGAATTTTTTTTCTTTTACATTAATACTTACCTATGTGGATGGAGCAGCTGTTCCCGCCATCTCTGCACTGAGAACCGAGCCACTGAATATCGCTGATGGCTCAGTTATCACAGATCCCAGAGAGGAGAGCTGCTGACTGTCAGTCAGCGTCTCTCCTCTGCTTCTCCATGCTCATGAAGCGATGAGCTGTGGAGGGGCGGGGAGCGGCCATCTCAGTGTCTCAGCGGCTTGCTGAGACGGCCATCAATCAAGGCAGCTGGCGGATCCGGACTTGGGAAGTCGGGATGACACGCTGCCTCGCGAATGACGACTAACTTTTACCCTTAAAAATCTCTATAGGCGATGTTTAAAAAAATTCTACAGGTTGCATGTTTTGAGTTACAGAGGTGGTCCAGGACTAGAATTTTTGCTCTCGATCTAACGATCATGGTGATACCTCACATGTGTGGTTTGAACACTGTTTTCATATGCGGGCGCTGCTCAGGTATGTGTTCGCTTCTGCACACGAGCTCGGCAGGACGGGGCGCCTTAAAATGATTTATTTTAATTTTTTTTACTTTGTTTTTTTTATTTTTACACTGTTCTTTTAAAAAAAATGGTGTCACTTTTATTCCTATTACAAGGAATGTAAACATCCCTTGTAATAGAAAAAAAGCATGACAGGACCTCTTAAATATGAGATCTGGGGTCAAAAAGACCTCACATCTCATATTTACACTAAAATGCAATAATGAAAAAAAAAATTTTGTAGTTATAAAATTTTTTTTTTTTTAAATGTCCCTTTAAGAGCTATGGGCAGGAGTGACGTTTTGACCTTGCTTCCGCCCTGCAATGGTATGGAGCCCAGCATTGGCCATCTTCCCCTCAGTCAGCTCCATACCACAGACCGAGGGCACCGGAGCTGCGGAGGGCACCGGAGCTGCGAAGGGCACCGAAGCGCGTGGGGAGGGGGGGGCCTCTCCCACCACCGATAAAAGTGATCTCGCTGCCAATCCGCCACAGAGACCACTTTTATCTGAAAGCTGACCGCCTTTCTATATTCTTTAGAAAGTGCACATCGTGTTAGAAATTTTTCTTCCTGTTTCAACAGTGGGAGGGGAGTCTGGGCATACACTGTGTGTGAGCTGATTGGAGGAAAGGTACACCCCCCCCCCCCTCCACATAGGCAGAGGAACAAACAAACATGCAGAGCTGTGCTGTGAATAGACAAGCTATCTGCCTATCTGTCTCTAAGTTCCCTCCCCGACACAAATTTCCAGCTGCTTTTATCTCCTGTGTGGGAGATTTGTCAGAAGTTATCATACTGATAACAGAGGAACAGAGCAGCAGAAATACATGGGACTTAGTGCTTTGGAAAGAGATAAGTAAAAACTACAGATATATGTGGCCAGGTCAGATTTTATGAATGGGGTTCACATCCACTTTAAGGGGTGTTAGGTAAGATTAAAATTAACACATTAACCACTTCAGCCACGGAAGGTTTTACCCCCTTAATGACCAGGCCATTTTTTGCGATACGGCACTGCAGCTGTTTAACTGACAATTGCAGGGCGTGCGACGTTGTAACCAAACAAAATTGATGTCCTTTTTTCCCCCACAAATAGAGCTTTCTTTTGGTGGTATTTTATCACTTCTGTGTTTTTTATTTTTTGCGCTATAAACAAAAAAAGACCGACAATTTTGAAGAAAAAAAAACAATATTTTTTACTTTCTACTATGATACATATCCCCAAAAAAATATATATATATAAAAAAAACGTATGCATCAGTTTAGGCCAATATGTATTCTGCTACATATTTTTGGCAAAAAAAATCGCAATAAGCGTATATTGATTGGTTTGCGCAAAAGTTATAGCGTCTACAAAATAGGGGATAGATTTATGGACTTTTATTTTTTTTTTTTTTTTACTGGTAATGGCGGAGATCTGCAATTTTAAGTGAGACTGCGACGTTGCGGCGGACAAATTTGACCCCAAGTGACACTTTGTGGGGACCAGTGACATTATTACAATGATTAGTGCACTGATCAATGTATAAATGACACTGGCAGGGAAGGGGTTAACACTAGGGAGCGATAAAGGGGTTAACGGTGTTCCCTCCTGGGTGTGTTCTAACTGTGGGGTGGGGGGGGGGGGCTGGGCTTCCTGGGACAACAAAGAGATTGCTGTTCCTGGTGATTAGTAACAGCAGATCTCAGAGTTGTCTCCTAACACAATGGGGATCCGTCTTGTTTACACTGGCAGATCCCCGTTCTGCCTCTCCTTTCCGCGATCGTGGGTGATCGGTGGACATGGAGTCTGCGGGACCCGTGGTACTAGTTTAACATGCACGGACCGATGTACGGGTACAAAAAGAATATATACCGCGCTAACCTAAAAAATACAAACAAGAAATTAAAAATTAAAAATGGCTGCAGCTAGAAATTGCGAGATATGCACAATCACAGGATAGTTATAGGAAAATGGAAGCCGAGCACAAATTAAATAAAATAGAAACCAAGTAATAGGTGATGAATGATATAACTGTATAAACCAATACTGCAACTCTTTACTGCAATATTGCAATGTGCAATCATGAAAACATTGAATGAAACCCAGCAAGTGACAACAATCTAAATAATCACATGAATGAATATGAATATTAAATAAATAATAATAAAATAAAGTCCAGTGATGAAAGTGACAAAAATCCTCATGGATAAATAATCTTCTGTGTGAAAAACACAAACACCACAAAATGAGTGAACCACCACCATGCAACTTATGCGCTTACCAGAAGGCAAGCGGTATGGAGCCTGTAGTATCAACACAGCATCAAGACCTCAGATCACCTCTTGTGAATACACTGAGAGCAAACCAGGGAGTCCCAAATCGATAGGCAGTCCAAAGGCAGCAATCACGTTCTCAGCAGGGAAAGAAAGCTCACCATAGTGTAACTCAATTTCAGGAAACAATTTATTGTACAAAAAACTACTGCACTTACATTTAAAATCTTTAAAATAGCTTGTGTGTAAAATGAAGTAAGCCGGCCGGGTTGTAGACACTCGTCCTAGACAGTGATGACGTCAGCACGCCTCCTTCCCTCCCTGTATATATACTGTGGCTGGTCGGCAAGTGGTTAAGTGCTCGTTCACATCAGGAGATGCATCTGATTGGCATGCTTTTTTTTGCGCATTACTGTGCGTTCCCAAGTTTCGCTTAAAAAGGGGCTGCTGTATGCGCGTGAAACACGCAAAAAAGATACAGGCGCAATCTTTTCAATTGCAGTGGCATGTGTTGTGGCAGGCACAAATGCACATGCGTGCGTTTGCTAGATGTATGTGTGTGACATTAAAGAGGAACTGCTCTACTCACATAATTTGTAATAAAAACATCTTTGCCGTTCTGAAGCTTCCCTCCAACCACTTTGCATATTATTTTATATATACTGTGATTCTGTACTTCCCAAATATGCTGCAGAAATCTTCCTCCACTGAGTCTGGCTGCAACCATTTTAACTGTGGGCAGCTGAAGCTGCTGCCTGTTCACTTCCTGGATTTACACAGACACACAGAGGCACAACTCCAGCCCTGCAGATCTCATTGGCCCTCTTATGGCTCATCCCCCCTCCTTTCCTGGCAAACGCTTTAAGAAGGGCAGAGGATTTAATAGATGAAAGATGAAAAAAATGACTGTAGTTACGCTTTAAGAATCAATTGCATTGCACCTGATGTAAAAAAGCCCTAATAGTTTTGCATTGCACCTGGTGTGAAAAAGCTCTAATAGTAAAAAGAAAATAGTTCATCAACAAGCCAAAAAGAGCTAAGAGACAGGAATGTTATTCAAGGGAGAAAGGAAAAGGGCAGATCAGTAACAAAGTATGGAAAGTATGGAAACCAGAGAAAGCAGATATTAGAGATTAGAGAGTGAAGGCAAAAACAGTGAGGGTGAAACAGTGAGAACACAGGGAGGAGAGGTAACACATAAGAGAGTGAAATAGTAGAAATTATTAATACAGACACTGAACAGAGAAGTGCAAATGAAGGATACAGCAAGAGGAAGAATTTACTGGTTATTGATGTGTGTGGTGACATTGTAGTCTCTTTGCACTAAAACCCTATCACTGCCATGTATTCATATTCCCTGGTCTTGCATTTTCATCTCAACAGCAAGGGGTCCTATTTATAAAAACTTTGCTTTGTGAAAATCTCAGGTATTTGCTCGCTGTCTATATAATCCTGTATTTTTCCTAATAAATATATTTGACTGTCAATGCCATCTAGTGATCATAATGCCTCATTGAGGAAAATACTGCTTTATGGCCATTAGGTGGAGCTGGCGAGCATAAGAAATAAACATATTCAGCAACAAAGAGGACAATTCCACAGAGCTAAGCGAATGCTTGAGACATTTGCAAAACAAAATTGTTAATTGTTAGATTAGTGCACCATCAATGGGTTTATTATGATTAAAAGGCCAAATGCCAAAGGAATATAAAATCGAAGAGCTTAACTGCAGCCATGCCACATTGGATGGAAGCTGTCCACCGGAAGAGCCGCTTGTGACCGCAAACAGCGTGTTGTCAGTGAGGAAACCAAGTGCAATGTTCAAGGAAGTGAGGAGAGCCACTGTAGAACACAGGGCAGGATGATATCACACCTGGGGTGGGCTGGTTGCTATGGTAAAGCGTTTTAGAGCTCCTATTGGCATCTCTATCAAACCATTAATTTTGATTTATTCAACTATGGTTTGATAAAGGCGCCAATAAGAGCTCTGAAGCGCTTTACCATAGCAACCAGCCCACCCCAGGTGTGACCTCATATCCTGCTCTGTGTTCCACAGTGGCTCTCCTCACTTCCTGGAACATTGGGCTTGGACTTGGTTTCCTCACTAACAAAACGCTGTTTGCTGTCACAAGCGGCTCTTCCAGTGAAAGACTTCCATCCAATGTGGCATGGATACAGATAAGATCTTTGATTTAATATTTTTTTTATTTTTAGATTAACTGTTCAGTTTCAGACAATTTCAGTCTTAAGCCTAGTACACACAGGCTGAATGTTGGCGGCATCGGCCGATTCAATAGAAATAGTCCTATAGTCAGTTCAATAGTCAGTCCTACAAAAGCCGGCTATTCAGCCAGCTTCTGCCGAAGGGGCATGATCGAAAAGCTCCCGATCAGCGCTCTCTGCCAATGGCTAAGAATGCTGACCGGTGTGTTCTGTCGGCGGGGTCGTCCCCCTGTTAGAACACAATAGAACAGCAGGGGGGGTCGCTGTACTACAGTTGGATAGTTAGTACAGTGACTCCTCCTGAGCTATCAGTTTTTTTTTCGTTACAGCCCGTTGGGTTAACCAAAAAATAAAAATAAAACTTCTAGTGTGTACTAGGCTTAAGGCTGGCCCTATGTGGCTTAAATTTCAGCCAACTTCTAAATCCACCAAAATTTCAGGTGTGGGTGGCCCTGTCGACACCACTCGACTTACCAAAATTAAAAAGTCGAAGGAGCTAAGTGGACATTTGTCCAAACAGCAACTATTCGATCATGTGCAGTAATTGTTTTGGTATTCAGACTGCCATAGAACCTTCTTCCATGCTGTTTAGAGTGGATGGGGGAATTAAGGAAATTCCCATGGAGCTGAATGAGAGAAATCAAAACAAGCATGGCCTAGCCCTAGTATTATATGGCAAACCTAACACTTTGCAAACTACTTCTAATTCATGCATGCTCACTGCTTATAAAGATGAGACTGGCTTACCATGGTGCCCCTGCTAAGGATATCTCAAGCTGTCAATTAGCACTTAGCAAATGTGCCTCCTCATGATAAGCATTTTCACTCAAAGATGCTAGGATTCAAGAACGTCTTGCAATGGGAATTTATTACTTCCTAAACAGTCTTCTGACTTTTTATTTTTTTACTTTTTACTTGATTTTACTCATTCCACCTCTTAGCTTTATAGACCGTGCCTCTGTTTAGAGCATTGAGCCTATAAACTTTTTTGGAAGCAAGGAGGTTCTAGAATTATTGGGACAGTTGCTGATTCTGTGCCATAAATATCTATACCCACAAGATTTGGAAAGTGGACTATCTCGGTACTAGATATTGGATCAAGGAAATCATACGATGTATACATACAACATTTCTTTAATAAAGGAAAAATATGTAAAATATGTACATCAGTACAGTCAAATTCAATGAAAATCAGATCAACTGCGCCACAACATAACAAATCAAGACAAATTTTATCGGGTTTCCCCACAAGATTCGTGTTGAAGGGAAGTGAGGGGCAGTTCCTCTACCGGTTTCCTCTAAAAAGCTTTCTTTATAAACCCCCCCCTTTCCCCCCCCCCTTCTCTCCCCCCCCTTTTTCCCCACACCCCTCCCTCTGTGTCCATATGCTACATTCACATTCCTTTCTCCCCCCTCCCCCTCTTTCTTCTCCCCCCCTCCCTTCCCTCTTTCCCCCTCCTCATCCCCCCCCCTTACCCTATTCCTTCCGCTATTCCCCCTTTCCCCCTTACCTTTCTTTCTCCTTTCTTCCCTCTTCCTTCCTTTCCATTTTTTCCTGGTTCAGGCTCTTACTGTCCATCCTCTCACACCTGGGTTCTATTTTCCAATCTCCTTTTCCCCTCCCCCTCCCTCCTCCTTCCCTCCCCCTCTCCCCCCCTTTTTCCCTTCCCTCCTCCATTCCCTCTGTTTCTTGCTTTCCTATTTTCATATCCTCTTGACACCTTTCGGGTTCCCTACCATGTCACGTTACTGACATGTGTATGTGTACTTCCAAACATGATGCTCAAATTCGTTATTATTTCTATAATACCAGAGCCTGTCCTGCATAATCCCCCACATTTGCCGCAGGGGGAATTTGTTGGGTCCCATGATCTACTGCCTCCGCCTGTATTGGTGAGCCAGCCTCCTTATGTTCAAATTGTATTTGTATTTACCATATTATGTATATTTTTGCTGTTGTTTTTGTCGTATATAAAATTATTATTTATCCTTCGACCATCCTCCTGAAGAAGCGGTTCAAACCGCGAAACCGGTAGAGGAACTGCCCCTCACTTCCCTTCAACACGAATCTTGCGGGGAAACCCGATAAAATTTGTCTTGATTTGCTATTTTGTGGCGCAGCTGATCTGATTTAATTGAATTTGACTGTACTGATGTACATATTTTACATATTTTTCCTTTATTAAAGACATTTTGTATTTTTCTTTACATCGTATGATTTCCTTGATCCGATATCTAGTACCGAGATAGTCTACTTTCCAAATCTTGTGGGTATAGATATTTATGGCACAGAATCAGCAACTGTCCCAATAATTCTAGAACCTCCCTGCTTCCAAAACGATTGACCTGGATGATGGTACTTTAACCTTTTTTCTTATTTTATGTTATCTGAGGCTATACTCACTTTATTGCCATATAAACTTTCATGAAATGGACATGAAGATTCAGAGCTATAACAATATTTTTGGTTCTTTACCCCATTGAGAGGAGGCTAGCTGTGCCAAACCACATTTACCTATGTAAAGTGATTTCAGATCCTTCTAATCTCTCCATCGGAACGACTAGCATTTGGGTCCTGTAGCACAGTTTCACAGAACTTATTCCGAACCAAGTGTTCTTAAATGAATGTGATCTAGTTGAGGCCAACAACTACACAGAAGAAAGACTTGAGTCACTCATGAGGAACAACATCAATCTAATCGAATCTCCAGCTACAGTTATCTACTTTAAATCTGGTACTGAATGAGTATGAGAAGACCATCGCATGCTAAGCTGTGTAAAGCTGGCCATACACGTCTATATGAACATTCGTACAAACTTTCTCATTCAATGACTTGATGAATGTCATTGAAGAACAGCAAAAAGTTTGCTTTTGACATTCAATTTTTGAGTGAATAGACTTTCCTGAACAAAAACAACATTCACTGCTAGAAAACCAACTATAAGAAAATCGAACAAATGTTTGGACAACAAAATCTTTCAATATGAATTCTACTAGTCTATGACCAGCTTAAAAGACACACACGCCAAACAACTGAGTGAGTGTTGTGTACAAATTGGATAAGTAATGTTCCTCGGGTTATCCAGTCAAGCTCATGGGGATCTTCAGACAATATTGGCCAGAATATAAAGCCCCGAAAGGGCTTTTACAAATGCAGGAAGTATAGTAAAATGACTATGTATTGGCATACACAAATAATTTTAACTAGCGTATACCAAGACTTTTACTGCCATGAAGGGGAAAACTTGCAGACATCCACAAATATACTTATTCTTTCTCTCTCCTGACACTCCTTTCAGCTGCTGCAAATACAAGGAAAGCCCTGTGTATGCAAAGAGCAACTGACGTCATAGTTTACACAGACGTAGGAACTCTCTGGGTGATCAATGCTGTCACATGGAGTGAGTCACATGCTCCTCCAAATCCCAAAGTATTGGCATTGAATGGAGTGAATGGAGTGAAGGGCAGGGCCGGATTAACATAGGGGCTATTGGAGCTGCAGCTCCAGGCCCCTTTCTCAAGGCCCATTGCCCCAAAAAAAAAAAAAATTAAAAAAAAAAAAAAAAATTATCGACTTCGAGGGTTGTAGCTCAGCAATCAGGGGTCACAGAGACCCCACATTTGGGGGGTAGGTAGCTAAAGACCTACCCCAGCACTGGTATATGGGGCTGCTATCATCTATGGTTCTGGAGATATGGGGCTGCTTGCGCAGCCTGTCAGAAGCTATATACAGAGCGGCCAGTATAAATACAAGCTGGAACACTCTGCAGCAGACTGAGAGGATGAGATCACAGTGCTTATAATAATTATTTGCATATTACTTATGATAATTAACCCCTCGCCACCCAGGCCAATTCTGACACTTCTCTCCTACATGTAAAAATCATAATTTTTTTTTTTTATAGAAAATTACTCAGAACCCTCAAGCATTATATATATTGTTTTAGCAGACACCCTATGGAATAAAATGGTGGTCTTTGCAACTTTTTATGTTACCCGATATTTGCGCAGCAATTTTTCAAACGTTTTTTTTGGAAAGAAACTGTTTCATTCATCAAAAAAATAAAAATAAAGTTAGTACGATTTTTTTTGTGTACTAAGCGATGCTTTAAATTTTTTTACAGGTTACATGTTTAGAGTTACAGAGGAGGTCTAAGGCTAGAATTATTGCTCTTGCTCTAACGATCGTGGCATATGTAACCTGTGTGTATCTGGCCCTGATACTAGCCGGTGTCTAACCAGCCACTGACTAGTATCTCTCCCCAGCCTGTCCCCACACACCCTCTCACATGCTGACCTGTGGATGGGGGAATCACTCCTGCAGTGTTATTGTGTTCTGCCAGTGAAAACGATGATCAGTGTTGCTAACTATAGCTTGCAGCACTGATTGTTTTGGGGAAAACCCGACAGGCTGGTTGTACTCAAGTCGGTTAATAGGTTGACTTGTGTAAAACCAGGTAGTCCATACATAGATCAACTATGGCTGGTCTCTGCTTAATTGGTGTAATTTCAATCCATGTAGGGCCCGCTTCACCACTACACAGTCCCTAAACATCCTTCCACAAACCTTTACATTTTTTCCTTCCCAGATTACTGCATCCTGCTCTCCTATACATAGTGCCCACTGTCATACTCTCCACACTTCTCTCCTGTACATACTGCTCACTGTATTACTCTCCACACTTCTCTCCTATACATAACGCCCGCTGTCATATCCTACACACTCCTCTCCTGTACATAGTGCCCGCTGTCATACACTTCTCTCCTGTACATAATGCCCACTGTCGTACCCTCCACACTCCTCTCCTGTACATACTGCTCACTGTCATACCCTCCACACTCCTCTCCTGTACATACTGCCCACTGTCATACCCTCCACACTCCTCTCCTGTACATACTGCCCACTTTCGTACCCTCCACACTCCTCTCCTGTACATACTGCTCACTGTCATACCCTCCACACTCCTCTGCTGTGCATACTGCCCACTGTCATACTCTTCACACTCTTCTCCTGTACATAGTGCCTTCTGCCATACCCTCCGCACTCCTCTCATGTACATAGTGCCCACTGTTAGACCCTCCACATTCCTCTCCCTCACCTGCACATACTTCCCACTTTTATACCATCCATTCTCCTCCCCTATGCCTCTTACCCACAAAAACAGTTCTTTAAAATTATACTGAATATCCTCAATGTTACCAGCTCTATAATGGGCACACTTTTGTTAGTTCAACTAAAGGAAATCTCAGTCCTCATATTTGTCCTGCCCCATTATTAGTACTTATTTAATTTTGTAATTACTATTGTGATGTATAGATGAACATAGGGGATGTCAGCTACTCTAAATATAGCACTTGTAAAAAAAGTGTCCCTGAAAATATTTTTGAAATGTTGGCAACTATGCGGGTCAATAGGCTCCTGGGTTCCAATGATATTAAAGCGGTAGTAAACTTTTTCTAACATTACTATTTTTTAGAGGCCCTTAGGTAGGTTATGCCATAATGTACAAGTATGCACAGCATATTAGCGCATTAGGGTACACTTAAATTGTCAGACTGAGCCCTCCAGTGCTGTGCTGTGATCAATCCGGCGGGGCCCGGGCGCTTCCATCTTCACCCGGTCTTCCTTCGGGGTTCTGTACCTTCGGTCACTTGCCTTGCCTTGGCTGGGCTGCGTTGATATTATTACCACGCATGCTCATGTGCATCCTCTTTCTCTCATCCCCCTTTCTCTCTCATCCTCTTTCCCTTACCCCTCACACCTCTTTCATCCATTTCTCTCTCTCTCTCTCTCTCTCATCCTCCCTCTCTCTTTAATTTAATTTGTTATAACAAAAAATTGTTTGCATTTTTATTTATTCATTTATTGTTTATAAAAGGCCCCACCAAAATCCTCAGCACCAGGCCCACGATGTTCTTAATCTGGCCCTGCAGCTAGTAGACGGGGATGTGACAAAACTCTGATCCTCTAGCCAATGGACAGATCTGTGGCAGAGCTCTGGCCCTCTAACTAGAACACTGTGGTTGTGGCAGGGCTCTGATCTTTTTAACAGTAGATGGGGTTGTAGCAGACCTTTGTATATAGTAGACAAGGTTGTGGCCAAGCTCGGACCCTCTAGCCAATAGACAGAACTGTGGCAGAGCTTTGATCTCCTAGCTAGTCAATGAGATTGTGGCAGTCATGGCAGAACTCTGACCCTCTAACTAGTATGCGGTGCTAACAACCGACATGATGTAATAGTGGTGGGCAGCCACGAACACAATATTTTTTAGTTGCAGGCAAAAGACTGTAGGTTAGCTGCTCCCACGTTGCAAGGAAAGAAGGCAAACTTATATCCTTTGATTTAAAAAATGGCTTCTTGCTATAACACAACATCTTGATTTTCCATTCTTTAAAGCAGACCTGAAGGCAAGACTTTTTTTATCATTTTGGATAGAGTAATGCCCTGTACACACGATCCATAAATCAGACGACAGATCGTCCGTTTTTTTTTTTTTGCATGCTAGTCGCATATCGAACATGAAGAGTTTACTAAAGTACGAAAACTCTCATACAACAGAATAAAACATTTGGAAGTGATGTCATGGGTTGTAGTGTATTTGTATTGTATCTTCGAATGACATCTGTACCAATTAAATGAAAATCGTACGAGAAATTTTCCTGCTTGTCCGATTGGATAATATCGGCTGAACTGTCATGATCAGCTCTCGAAAAGCTCTGTACACACGATCCAATTTTGATACGATCGCTTCGAAAGTGGTATTTTTCGTGGATTTTCTAATCTTATGTACAGGCCTACTGGTTGTGTAACAGCCCCTGTCAGTTTTTTTTTTTTGCCATCTGTCACATTGGGGGGATTTCCCTTCACTTTCTTTCCCATGGAAGTGAGAAGAAATCCCTCCAAAGTTAGGGAATCCCTGGTTGTCACCAGGGTCACCAAAACTAGTGTCCCCATTGGAAGATTTCCCTTAAATAAGGGATTTTCCTTCACCTTTACACTCAGTGATAACAGTAAACAGGATAAATAGAGAGGATCTCCCCAACTGGGACAACCTGACGGGTTCAAATCTATTTCCAATGTATTCAAGACAAAAAAAAAAAAAAGGTTTTGCCTTTATGCCTCTAGTTATAGTTTTATTATCCTTCAACTTCCTAATAAGTGGGGTTGGGATCTTCTGACAGTGGCGCGGCAGCCGCATTGTAATTCCCACCTTCTGGAGCCTGCAGCGCCTATGATGGAGGTCACACGTCCCGCGGTCCAGGCATTGGACCAGTGGGACGTCCATCAACGCTGCAGGCTCCAGAAGGTGGGACCTGCTATTACACTTGGCCGCACTCGGGTCAGATCGGTCCCAGCTCGGCGACTGCGCTCGGGGCTAATAATAGAACCGTGCCCACCCGAGACCCAGGGCTTTTTGGGGACCCACTCTGGACTTCAGCCACTGTCAGCCCCCCCCCCCCCCCCCGCCGACACCACTGACAACAGAAATTAGCTTTAAACTCTTGGCTAGATTGTATGTGACCCCGCTGAGGGTGCGCAGCTAAAAGCCCGATTCCTAGGTACCGGCGAACACTAATAACCCCAAGTGCAAAGAAATGGATACTAAAAATTGGTCAGATCTGCTCCATAGAAAAGACAATACATGCAGGGGAAGACCTACTAGACTAGAGAGATATAACGATACCTGGGGGAAATGGCTGGATTTCAAGAAATCGGGGAAGTATAGGGAAATATGTTATACATGAGAATGAGAAGACATGGGAATATTAATATCTTGAGTATGTAGAGAATTGATTAGTTGGGGAAGACTAAAGCCCCATACACACGGTAGGATTTTCCGATGGATTCTGTCCTATCGGACAATGTTGTCGGAAAATCAGACCGTGTGTAGGCACCATCGGACAGTTTCCATCAGATTGTCTGACGGACAAAGTCCTATCTCCTGCTGGATAGATTTTTTGACAACAAAGTCCGATCACACCAAATCCGATCGTGTGTAGCGAATTCCGACCGGACAAAGTGCTACGCATGCTCAGATCACATTACAAGACCAAAGCTATTGGCTACTAGCCTCTACGTAGTCCCGTCGTAGGCAACAAACGTCACCACGTTCAGAATGATCGGATTTTCCGACAACTTTGTCCGACCGTGTGTACGCAAAACCAACATCGGACAAAGTATGACGGACATGGTCTGACGGACCTGGTCCTCGGATAATCCGCGCGTGTGTATGGGGCTTAAGAAGGGAAAAGGAGGGAGCCTAGAAAGGAAATGGGGGGGGGGGGGGGTGGGGGGGGGTTTGGGGTTTTTTTGTTTTTTTGTCTTTGCCAAGATTTAAGACTGTAGATGGTATTTTTACATAAGTTTGATAAGGTGGTGCTCATGATACAGATGGACAGCAGCACGAGATCCTAGCCATACCATCCACTGACAGTATACCACGGTCCCTACGGACTCCATCTTGGATACATATTGGCTTTATATTTTCCCCTTTTTTATGCGCTATGCGCAAAACTTGGGTTTACAGATGCGCCTAATAAGGAGCTATACATTACCAAGAGATGTACCCTGTGCTCTGTGTTTGACTTCCATGGCCTCCCAGTAGAGATACCATATATATTCAACAAAGAGTTATGACAGTGGTATCACCACTAATATCCGCTGTGAATTCTTTGATATTAAGTCATCCCTCCCTACGGGTGACCCAATACGGCTGGCACTAACTACGGAACATATAACAGTTTTGATTGGATGACATCATCCGTTGGTCCCTTGTATGACTCCCGGACCCACACTGAGGTTGAATATATACAAATATTTTTCTTAAAAGTAGCTTTCACTAAATATCCTATAAAGAGACTTATTTTTCGGGATTTTATTGAAACATAAATGTACTTTATTTATCACAGGTATTTCTATAATGCCGACAATTTAGACATTTATATTGCACATTCATATCAGCCCTCTCGGATCTTACAATCCATAGCCGGCCACAGAAGGATTGAACCTCGACTGGTTCAGCAGCGACAAGGCCTGAGATTCAATCCATCCCTGGGCAAGCTGTACTGAAATCAAATTGACTTCAGTACAACCAGTGGGATTTTTTTTTTATGTGATCACTGCCGGCAGCTATAGCCACCAGCAGTGATCATTTTGTTCTACCGGCAGGGAAAGCTCCTCACTGGAAAAACACAATAGCACTATGGGAGGGATTTCCCCATCTGTGTTGATGGGGGAAATCGAGCAATTTTCTTTCCGTCCACACGTTGTGGACGGAAAGAAAATTGCATAATCTATGGGCTGCTAGAGTCCCTAATGTTGGACATATAAAATTTTTTTTTTTTTTTTTTTTTCAATCAGCCAGTGGGCGGATCAGAAAAACCAAATGGAATCCCCATCCCCATCTATTCAAATAAAACAAACACCACACCGACAAGTATTGTTAAGTAAAAGTAGTCAAATTTTATTACAATATCCAATAAAAAAACATAGGTGGGACTATATTGCAAATGTATAAAACACTTTACAGTAAAAGGCATTGCCACTCTTGGTGGCAGATGAGTGGGTGTAGCAAAACCTAAGAGGCATTGCCACCCTTGGTGGTACAAAAAAGTGGTTACTGCCCCCACCTGTAACTGGTCACTGCAGCAAAGAACATTGCAAAGGCAAACACATAAAAATAAGACATTACCACGCTCAACTTACCGACCAGCCTGTGACCAACCAAACTGTCCTGTCAAGCAGTATGTGTCAAAGACAGGGGTTTAGTTGCACACATTCACAAATGCATGCGTAAGCCACAGAGCCACGGCAAGGCACCCCATTTTCTGTGGAACCTAAGAGGCATTGCCACCATTGGTGGTAGATGAGTGCATGTAGGTGGGAGCTGGGCGTGGGGGAGTGAGGGCAGATGAGTGGGTGTAGCAGAGCCTTAGGCATTGTCACCCTTGGTGGTAGATGATTGCATGTAGGTGGGGCCTGGGGGTATTACCAGTACGCTGGGCATGGGGGAGTGAGGGCAGATGAAACTTGGGGGGAAGTTCCACTGGCCACAATCACCCCATGCCCAGGGTGGTAGTGTCACCTCTTGGCGGTAGATGAGTGGGTGTAGGTGGGGCCAGGGGGTATTACCAGCATGCTGGGCATGGGGGAGTGAGGGCAGATGAAACTTGGGGGGGAAGTTCCACTGTCCACAATCACCCCATGCCCAGGGTGGTAGCATCCCCTCTTGGCGGTAGATGAGTGGGTGTATTGGGTTGTGAGGCAGTTGATCCAGAGGAAGGCGAAAAACCCCAGCAAAGCATGATCCAATGTGCTCCAGCTGGGGAAAAAATTCCTTCCTGATCCCCCGAGAGGCAATCGAATATTTCCTGGATCAGCCCTGTGTTGGTGGTAGATGAGTGGGTGTAGCAGAGCCTGAGGCATTGTCACCCTTGGTGGTAGATGATTGCATGTAGGTGGAGGCAGGGGGTATTACCAGAATGCTGGACATGGGGGAGTGAGGGCAGATGAAACTTGGGGGGAAGTTCCACTGGCCACAATCACCCCATGCCCAGGGTGGTAGCATTCCCTCTTGGCGGTAGACAAGTGGGTGTAGCAAAGTCTGAGGCATTGTCACCCTTGGTGGTAGATGATTGCATGTAGGTGGAGGCAGGGGGTATTACCAGTATGCTGGGCATGGTCCCCGGGACTGAGGGCAGATGAAACCTGGGAAGTTCCACTGGCCACAATCACCCCATGCCCAGGGTGGTAGCGCCCCCTCTTGGCGGTAGACGAGTGGGTGTAGCAGAGCCTGAGGCATTGTCACCCTTGGTGGTAGATGAGTGCATGTAGGTGGAGGCAGGGGGTATTACCAGTATGCTGGGCATGGTCCCCGGGACTGAGGGCAGATGAAACTTGGGAAGTTCCACTGGCCACAATCACCCCATGCCCAGGGTGGTAGCGTCCCCTCTTGGCGGTAGACAAGTGGGTGTAGCAGAGCCTGAGGCATTGTCACCCTTGGTGGTAGATGATTGCATGTAGGTGGAGGCAGGGGGTATTACCAGAATGCTGGACATGGGGGAGTGAGGGCAGATGAAACTTGGGGGGAAGTTCCACTGGCCACAATCACCCCATGCCCAGGGTGGTAGCATTCCCTCTTGGCGGTAGATAAGTGGGTGTAGCAAAGTCTGAGGCATTGTCACCCTTGGTGGTAGATGATTGCATGTAGGTGGAGGCAGGGGGTATTACCAGTATGCTGGGCATGGTCCCCGGGACTGAGGGCAGATGAAACCTGGGAAGTTCCACTGGCCACAATCACCCCATGCCCAGGGTGGTAGCGCCCCCTCTTGGCAGTAGACGAGTGGGTGTAGCAGAGCCTGAGGCATTGTCACCCTTGGTGGTAGATGAGTGCATGTAGGTGGAGGCAGGGGGTATTACCAGTATGCTGGGCATGGTCCCCGGGACTGAGGGCAGATGAAACTTGGGAAGTTCCACTGGCCACAATCACCCCATGCCCAGGGTGGTAGCGTCCCCTCTTGGCGGTAGACAAGTGGGTGTAGCAGAGCCTGAGGCATTGTCACCCTTGGTGGTAGATGATTGCATGTAGGTGGAGGCAGGGGGTATTACCAGAATGCTGGACATGGGGGAGTGAGGGCAGATGAAACTTGGGGGGAAGTTCCACTGGCCACAATCACCCCATGCCCAGGGTGGTAGCATTCCCTCTTGGCGGTAGATAAGTGGGTGTAGCAAAGTCTGAGGCATTGTCACCCTTGGTGGTAGATGATTGCATGTAGGTGGAGGCAGGGGGTATTACCAGTATGCTGGGCATGGTCCCCGGGACTGAGGGCAGATGAAACTTGGGAAGTTCCACTGGCCACAATCACCCCATGCCCAGGGTGGTAGCGTCCCCTCTTGGCGGTAGACGAGTGGGTGTAGCAGAGCCTGAGGCATTGTCACCCTTGGTGGTAGATGATTGCATGTAGGTGGAGGCAGGGGGTATTACCAGAATGCTGGGCATGGGGGAGTGAGGGCAGATGAAACTTGGGGGGGAAGTTCCACTGGCCACAATCACCCCATGCCCAGGGTGGTAGCGTCCCCTCTTGGCGGTGGATGAGTGGGTGTAGCAAAGGCTGAGGCATTGTCACCCTTGGTGGTAGATGATTGCATGTAGGTGGAGGCAGGGGGTATTACCAGTATGCTGGGCATGGTCCCCGGGACTGAGGGCAGATGAAACTTGGGAAGTTCCACTGGCCACAATCACCCCATACCCAGGGTGGTAGCTTCCTCTCTTGGCGGTAGACGAGTGGGTGTAGCAGAGCCTGAGGCATTGTCACCCTTGGTGGTAGATGATTGCATGTAGGTGGAGGCAGGGGGTATTACCAGAATGCTGGGCATGGGGGAGTGAGGGCAGATGAAACTTGGGGGGAAGTTCCACTGGCCACAATCACCCCATGCCCAGGGTGGTAGCGTCCCCTCTTGGCGGTAGATGAGTGGGTGTAGCAAAGCCTGAGGCATTGTCACCCTTGGTGGTAGAGGATTGCATGTAGGTGGAGGCAGGGGGTATTACCAGTATGCTGGGCATGGTCCCCGGGACTGAGGGCAGATGAAACTTGGGAAGTTCCACTGGCCACAATCACCCCATGCCCAGGGTGGTAGCGTCCCTTCTTGGTGGTAGATGAGTGGGGGTGTATTGGTTTGTGAGGCAGTTGATCTAGAGGAAGGCGAAAACCCCCAGCAAAGCATGATCCAATGTGCTCCAGCTGGGGAAAAAATTCCTTCCTGATCCCCCGAGAGGCAATCGAATATTTCCTGGATCAGCCCTGTGTGTGGGGGAGGGCGGGCAATTGGAGCCCCACCCTCGGTGGTAGGTGAGTGGAGGAGGAGGGACCATCCCCCACACAGAGCTCTGGAGGGAGGAGCCATTGTTCGGACTACAGCCGGGTCCTGGCGTGTCTGTGTGATCTGCCTCCTCTGTTCAGGTTCTAAAGGAACTACAAGTCCCAGCAACCTCTGTCCGAATAAGGAACTACAACTCCCAGCATGATTTTCTCTATGGAGATATTACAGGCCCCAGTGACCTCTACATACCCCAGTCTGCTCCCCTCCAGTTCAGCCATCCCACCCCTCCCCCGCAGGCCCCGGTCCTGGGGGGGAGGGGTAAAGGGCGGTAGGAGATGAGTGTGGGGTACAATTACCCCTCCCCGCAGGCCCCGGTCCTGGGGGGGAGGGGTAAAGGGCGGTAGGAGATGAGTGTGGGGTACAATTACCCCTCCCCGCAGGCCCCGGTCCTGGGGGGAGGGGTAAAGGGCGGTAGGAGATGAGTGTGGGGTACAATTACCCCTCCCCCGCAGGCCCCGGTCCTGGGGGGGAGGGGTAAAGGGCGGTAGGAGGGGTAAAGGGCGGTAGGAGATGAGTGTGGGGTACAATTACCCCTCCCCCGCAGGCCCCGGTCCTGGGGGGGAGGGGTAAAGGGCGGTAGGAGATAAGTGTGGGGTACAATTACCCCTGAGGAGGGGGAGGGGAGCAGGCTGGGGTATGTAGAGATTGCTGAGACTTGTAGTACATATATAGAAGAAATCATGCTGGGATTTGTAGTCCTGTAACATCTTATTCCAGGCTGGGAGCTGAACCCCAATTACTTACACAGTACATGCTGGGAGTTGTAGTTCCTCATGTGGACAGAGATTGCTGGGAGTTCCTTAGAGCCTGAGCAGAGGAGGCAGCCCCGGACACACAGACAAGCTGTGACCAGGATGTGGTCTGGACAAAGGCTCCTCCCTCCGGAGCTCTGAGGTGGAGATGTTTCCTGTTCTCTGATCTCTTAACACTGAACGCTCTCATCCTCTGCTCGGCTATTTATCAGATGAAACCTTGACGTCACAGTGCAACGGCTCCAGCTCCCGATTGTCTATTTACTGGTCTCCTGGCAACGCTTTCTACGTCATCTGGTCACGTCCCTCCCATGCGCTGATCACGCCCACTCCCACCTGGGCCGTTACGTCTCTCTCTGCGGGTGTCACGTGGTGCACGTAGCTGGCAGAACGAGGCCACGTGACTTCAAAGGAGGAGAAGCGTGAAAACAAGCGGGGGGGGGGGATGATTTCCATGGAAACCATTAACCCCATAAATGCCAGAGAACACATCTGCACTGGACGCTCCGCTCCCTGCAGGCTACTACTAGAGTTTGCGAGATGGGGGTGTAGCCTGGAAGAGGGAGGAGTTCCTGGAGGTGCATTACTTTCCAGGCTCCTCTATGCTGACCAATGGGGTGCCATCTCCTTCTCATGTATGCCGTGTGTTATGTATGTAAGCTTGACCGTCCCGTGTGTCATGTATGTAATCTGTGACCATCCTGTGTGTTTATGTATGTAATCTGTGACCGTCCTGTGTGTTTATGTATGTAATCTGTGACCGTCCTGTGTGTTTATGTATGTAATCTGTGACCGTCCTGTGTGTTATGTATGTAATCTCTGACCGTCCCGTGTGTCATGTATGTAATCTGTGACCTTCCTGTGTGTTATGTATGTGATCTCTGATTGTCCCGCTTGTTATGTAATCTCTGACCATCGTGTGTCATGTATGTAATCTGTGACCATCCCGTGTGTCATGTATGTAATCTCTGACCGTCGTGTGTTATGTATGTAATCTCTGACCATCCCGTGTGTCGTGCATGTAACCTCTCACCTTCCCGTGTGTTATGTATGTAATTTCTGACCTTCCCGTGTGTTATTTATGTGATCTCTGACCGTCCCGTGTATGTAATCTCTGACCATCGTGTGTCATGTATGTAATCTGTGACTGACCCGTGTGTCATGTATGTAATCTCTGACCGTCGTGTGTCATGTATGTAATCTCTGAACTTCCCGTGTGTTATGTATGTAATTTGTGACTGACCCGTGTGTCATGTATGTAATCTCTGACTGTCCCGTGTGTCGTGTATGTAATCTGTGACCATCCCGTGTGTCATGTATGTAATCTATGACCGTCCAGTGTGTCATGTAGCTAATCTCTGACCGGCGTGTGTCATGTATGTAATCTGTGACTGACCCGTGTGTCATGTATGTAATCTCTGACCGTCATGACGTCCCGTGTATGTAATCTGTGACCGTCCCATGTGTTATGTATGTAATCTGTGACTGACCCGTGTGTCATGTATGTAATCTCTGACCGTCGTGTGTTATGTATGTAATCTCTGACCGTCGTGTGTTATGTATGTAATCTCTGACCGTCGTGTGTCATGTATGTAATCTCTGAACTTCCCGTGTGTTATGTATGTAATCTCTGGTCATCGTGTGTTATGTATGTAATCTCTGACCGTCGTGTGTCATGTATGTAATCTCTGAACTTCCCGTGTGTCATGTATGTTATCTCTGACCGTCCTGTGTGCCGTGTATGTAATCTGTGACTGACCCGTGTGTCATGTATGTAATTTCTGAGGGGGTTGTCACAGGTAAATGATCTGTGTATTTAGATGTCTGCCTGGAGT
This sequence comes from Lithobates sylvaticus, assembly GCA_028564925.1. NCBI lineage: Eukaryota > Metazoa > Chordata > Amphibia > Anura > Ranidae > Lithobates > Lithobates sylvaticus. The sequence continues at coordinate 135,909,752 of CM053036.1, read as the reverse complement.
TCAGTGTTAAAACAGAACTACAGGCAGATATAAGAGACCCATTTATACCTCTCATCCATTCATTCATGGCTCTCCATTGCGGGGCGAATGACAGGTGGCGGGTGGGCGTGCGCTGCACGCTGCGGGGGCGTGCCCGTGGGTTGGGAGGACTCGATGTCCTCCGGCGGCCCGCGATTGACCTGTACACAGGCAGAAGGGGGGAATGTAAACATAGCATTTCCTTGTTCTGACGGGTGACATGACAGGGATCTACTGTTCCCAGTGGTCGGGAACAGTGATCTCTGTCATGTCCCAGTAAGCCCCCCCCCCCCTACAGTTAGAAACACTCATAGGGAACACAGTTAACCCCTTGATCCCCCCTACTGTTAACCCCTTCCCTGCCAGCGACATTTATACAGTAATCAGTGGCTATTTTTAGTTCTGATCGCTGTATAAATGTACCTGGTCTCCAAAACAGTATCCGATCTGTCCACCGCAATGTCGTAGTCCCACCATTACTATAAAAAAAATTAAATAAAAATGCCATAAATGTATTCCCTATTGTATAGACGCTATCATTTTTGTGAAAACCAATATATATACGCTTATTGCGATTTTTTTTTTTTTTTTTAAATATGTAGAATATACATCGGCCTAAACTGATGAAGAAATGTGTTTTAAAAAAAAAAAATGTAAAAAATATTGTTTTTTTATTTCAAAATTGTCGCTCTTCTTTTATTGTTTTTAGTGCAAAAAATAAAAACCACAGAGCTGATCAAATACCACCAAAAGAAAGCTCTATTTGTGGGGGAAAAAAGGACGTCAATTTTGTTTGTGTACAACGTCGCACGACCGCGCAATTGTCAGTTAAATAGACGCAGTGCCGATTCGCAAAAAAATGCTTTGGTCATTAACCACTTCAGCCCCGGACCAATTTGCAGCCAAAGGACCAGGCCCCTTTTTGCGATTCGGCACTGCGTCGCTTTAACTGACAATTGCGCGGTCGTGCGACGTGGCTCCCAAACAAAATTGACATCCTTCTTTTTTTCCCACAAATAGAGCTTTCTTTTGGTGGTATTTTATCACCTCTGCGGTTTTTTTTTTTTTTTGCGCTATAAACAAAAATAGAGCGACAATTTTGAAAAAAAAATGCAATATTTTTTACTTTTTGCTATAATAAATATCCCCAAAAAATTTTTTCCCTCAGTTTAGGCCGACACGTATTCTACATATTTTTGGTTAAAAAAAACGCAATTAGCGATTATTGATTGGTTTGCGCAAAAGTTATAGCGTCTACAAAATAGGGGATAGTTTTATAGCATTTTTATTAATATTTTTTTTTTTTTTTACTAGTAATGGCAGCGATCAGCGATTTTTTATTGTGACTGCGACATTATGGCGGACACATCGGACATTTTTGACACATTTTTGGGACCATTGTCATTTATACAGCAATCAGTGCTATTTAAATGCACTGATTACTGTGTAAATGACACTGGCAGTGAAGGAGTTAACCACTAGGGGGCGGAGAGGGGTTAAGTGAGCCCTGTGTGTGTTTTCTAACTGTCTGGGGGCGTGGCTTGGCGTGTGACGTCACTGATCGTCTTTCCCTATAAGAGGGAACAGACGATCAGTGACAGTGTCACTAGGAAGCACGGGGGAGAGGTTTGATTACACAGACCTCTCCCCGTTCTTCAGCTCTGTGACCCGATCGCGGGACACCAGCGGCCGCGGTCACGGAGCTCAGGACCGGGCGCGACCCACGGCTCTTAAAGGACAATGTACCTGTAAGTTGATGTGCCCAGCCGCGCTACTTCTGCTGACGTATATGTGCAGGAGGCGGTCCTTAAGCGGTTAAGAGGGTAAAGCCTTCCGGGGCTGAAGTGGTTAAGGTTTCCTTGGACTCATTTTGTAGGTTGGCGCTCTTCATGCCATCTTCCTCATTCTGGCAGCTGTGGGGTTTGGTGGGGTCACCATTGAGGACACATTTTCAGTGTGATTCGTCTGGCAGAGAAGGTTCAGTGCCTAAGTGCTCCAGTATTAGTAAATCTCCCCCATTGTGTCAAAGAGTGATCTCTTTAGGATATGTCAACTTCATATACAGTATCTCACAAAAGTAAGTACACCCCTCACATTTGTGTAAATCGGTGCTCGACAAACCCCGGGCGCCAGGTCGCATTGGCGACTAGAATTAGTGACCTGGCATCTTGTCTCCATAGTGCACCCCCCCGCGCGCGATCGCGATGGACCGCGCCGGCCGGTAATTGAGGCCGCGGCCTTGTGCAGTCCTATGGTACCTTCTAGAACATGGCGCCCTCTTGTGGTGGCCTTTGGTATGACACCCAGCAATGCTAATTAGACATGTGCCCAACAAAAAAATGTGTTTATTTTCCTGGAAATTTATAGATAGGCAACATATGAGGATAGGAGTTGCCTATCTATAAATTCCCATGTCAGGCCCACAACTTAACATCAAAATGTCAGCAGAGGCAGCTTGTCACTTGGCATGTCGCCTGCCACCAGATGCCGCATGTCACTTGCCACATTGCCTGCCACCAGATACCGCATGTCACTTGCCACATTGCCTGCCACCAGATACCGCATGTCACTTGCCACATTGCCTACCACCAGGTGCCGCATGTCACTTGCCACCATCGCCTGCCACCAGATGCAGCACGTCACTTGCCACGTCGCCTGCCACCAGATGCCGCATATCACTTGCCCCTGTCGCCTGTCACCTTCCAAGTCACTTGTCACCAGATGCAGAACCTCACTTGCCATGTCACTTGTCAGCAGAGGCAGCTTGTCACTTGGCATGTCGCCTGCCACCAGGTGCCGCATGTCACTTGCCACCATCGCCTGCCACCAGGTGCCGCATGTCACTTGCCACCATCGCCTGCCACCAGATGCAGCGCGTCACTTGCCACGTCGCCTGCCACCAGATGCCGCATATCACTTGCCCCGTCGCCTGTCACTTGCCAAGTCACTTGTCACCAGATGCAGTGCTACTACAGGACTTGATGGGCACCTCCAACCCAGCTCTGTACCCCCCCCCCCCCCCCCCAACATACAACGTGACAGTGGAGGAGAGAGAGATACACAGCGCCAAATGTAGCATTAAAACAACTTGTATTTCACTTAAAGAACGTTACTGACAAAGTTAGTAGGGTGAAAGGCATTGAGACACTGCGCAAGAGTCCAGGCTTGTCATCAACCTGAATTAGGAGCCGCCACCGGGAACCGATCGGGCCAGTAGATGCAGAGTATCAGTGTGTGTACTACTACTTCCTGGTAGCGGTGGAACGCATGATGGGCGGACGTGATGTCATCAGCCGGAAATGATGCAAGATGTGGGAGGTGACGCATCCTTCAGGCCATCATTCCTCCGCCACCAGGAAGTAGTAGTACACACCGATGCTCTGCATCTACTGGCCCGATCGGTTCCCGGTGGCGGCTCCTAATTCAGATTGATGACAAGCCTGGACTCTTGCGCAGTGTCTCAATGCCTTTCACCCTACTAACTTTGTCAGTAACGTTCTTTAAGTGGAATAAAAGTTGTTTTAATGCTAAATTTGGCGCTGTGTATCTCTCTCTCCTCCCCTGTCTCTGAAACTGGCCCACTGAGCCATCGGCCCACCGGGAAACTCCCGATGGCCGGTACATGCCTGGGGTGTACTCACTTTTGTTGCCAGCGGTTTAGACATTAATGGCTGTGTGTTGAGTTATTTTGAGGGGACAGCACATTTTTTACTGTTATACAAGCTGTACACTCACTACTTTACATTGTAGCAAAGTGTCATTTCTTCAGTGTTGTCACATGAAAAGATAGAATAAAATATTTACACCAGGGCTTGACAAATTTGCTTGGAATCTAGGAGCCAGCTAAAAAAGTTAGGAGCCAGTTTTTTTTTTTTTTTTTAACAACATGGAGATGAGTGAGGGGAAGATGGCCCCCGCCCGTCTCCAAGTCATTGCAGGGCAGAAGCGACTTCAAATCGTCACTTCCGCCCATAGGTCTTAAAAGGGACATTTTATTTATTTATTTATTTTTCAAATTACAATTTTTTTTTTTTTATTTTTTTTTTTATTATTTCATTTTAGTGTAAATATGAGATCCGAGGTCTTTTTGACCCCCAGATCTCATATTTAAGAGGCCCTGTCATGCTTTTTTCTATTACAAGGGGTGTTTACATTCCCTGTAATAGGAATAAAAATGACACAATTTTTTTTTTCAAAAGGACAGTGAAAAAATTAAAAATAAAAGTTAAAATAAATAAGAAAAAAATAAATAATTTTAAACGCGCCCCGTCCTGCCGAGCTTGTTTGCAGAAGCAAACGCATACGTGAGTAGCACCCGCATATGAAAGCGCTGTTCAAACCACACATGTGAGGTATCGCCGCGATCGGTAGAGCGAGAACAATAATTCTAGCCCTAGATCTCCTCTGTAACTCAAAACATGCAACCTGTAGAATTTTTTAAAGTCGCTTATGGAGATTTTATAGGGTAAAAGTTTGTCGCCATTCCACGAGCGGGCACAATTTTGAAGCGTGACATGTTTGGTATCAATTTACTTGCCGTAACATTATCTTTCACAATATAAAAAAAAAAATTGGACTAACTTTACTGTTGTGTTATTTTTTAATTAAAAAAAAGTATTTTTTCCCAAAAAAGTGCACTTGTAAGACCGCTGCGCAAATACGGTGTGACAGAAAAGTATTGCAACGACCGCCATTTTATTCTCTAGGGTGTTGGAATAAAAAATATATAATGTTTGGGGGTTTTAAGTAAAGGGAAGGAGATGGGCAGGCAGAGAAACAAACAGCTCCATTAGCATTAGACATGTGCAATTCGTTTCGTTTTTTATTCGTTTTCGTATGAATGAATGAACGATTCGCTAAAAATTTTAACGAATCGGACGAATCCGAAAATAACGAAAATCTGAAAAAAACTAATTGAACGAAAAAATTTGTACATTCGTAACTTTTTTTTTTTTTGTTGAAGTGGTAATTTTCCGTGTCCCTTACAATGGCGCTGCTTAACGTGCTTCGAATGGATTGAACGAAAAAATTCGTACATTCGTAACTTTTTTTTTTTTCGATTCGTAATTTTCCGCATCTCTTACAATGGCGCTGCTTAACGTGCTTCGAATGGATTGAACGAAAAAATTCGTACATTCGTAACTTTTTTTTTCGATTTGTAATTTTCCGTGTCTCTTAAAATGTAATAATGGCATACACATTACTTAAAATTATGAATTATGCTCAGATTACGAATCTACGAATGTACGAATAAATACGAATGCGTCCGAATTTCGAATAAACTAATAAACGAAAATTAAACTAACGAAAAAATGAAGCTTTTGGACGTAGTATTTCTAGTGTGTGATTACAGTATCAACAGTGTCTACAATAGGAATTTTGTGTATGTACCTATGACTCTGAATGTATATCTGTATCCACCATTTCTTACTTGTTTGTTCTGTATAAATAAAAACTTTTTTGTATTTTTATATTAATATATTGTAGCGTATATTTAAAATACGTACCTCTAAAATCCCTTATCCTGTATTCCTTTATTCTATAAGTTTGATAATGGTTGTAAAAAACAATAAAACTATTGAATATAAAAATAAAGTACAAAGTTATTTTTGAAATGTAATAAGTGCTCTGGTCCATAGGGGGTGGAAAGGTGTGAGAGCTCATTTGGTTAGCTATAAGGCCCCTTTCACACTGGGGCGGGGAGCCGCGGTGACGGTAAAGCAGCGCTATATTTAGCGCTGCTTTACCGTCGTTTTAGCCGCGGTATTCGGCCGCTCACGGTGCGGTTTTACCCCCCCGCGAGCGGCCGAAAAAAAGGGTTAAAGACCCCCGCAGAGCGCCGCCGTAGCAGCGCTTTGCTGCAGCATTGCTGCGGTATTACTGCGGTGTCCCATTCTAATCAATGGGAAGGAGCGGTGAATACACCGCTCCAAAGATGCTGCTAGCAGGACTTTTTTGACCGTCCTGCTCCAGTGTGAAAGCCCGCCGGCTTTTACACTGGAGTGAATGGGGCCAGATTTTTTCAGGCGCTATACAGGCGCTATTTTTAGCGCTGTACCGCCTGAAAAACGCCCCAGTGTGAAAGGGGCCTTAGTGTGACTGTGAGGAATGCACACAGCTTGTATGTTACAAGGAAGTGTTATAAACTTGCCCTTTAACAGACATTATGATTATATGACTAGATAGTTACAGCAATTCATCTTGTTGTCATGGCAAAACTCCACATTCACTTATGTTAAGGCCACCTCTAGTGAGCACGTGTACCCAGGCACATTGTAAATGACCAAACCTGATAGACGATGTCCGTGCTGCCATTACTTTTTTTGTAAAGTAAAACCTGTCATGGCATTATTGTAGGTAAGATGACCTGATGAGTGAACAGCGAATAATAATAAATGAAAGGGCTTTCCTTTTTTTATGTTCAAAAGCAATTTTAACCCCCCCTCACACCTCCTCCCAATGGCCATTGCAAAGTAGTAGAGTGGCTTCCCAATCACATGACCCCATGTGATTGGCTCCCACCGTGGTCACATGATCAGGAGTCCATCCTGCTGGTTCCTGATGAGAAGCAGCGAGACCGCTTAGTCAGTGTGGTGGGAGCATGCAGTGGGCACGCTCCCAGCCCACATCCCCAGACCACCGTGGACGCATATGTGTGGCAGCTTGGCATTAAGGGCCACTTTCTCTGCCTCTGCATATATGCCTAGTTCATAATGAAGTTGGGAAGGGGATTATACTTTGCATGACTTGTTTACACTGAGTGAGTTTATCAAAGTTTAAAATCTAGATGAGCATCAACTGATCCTCTTAATTAGAATGAGAGACAACAGGGATGTCAAATTGTAACATATCCCTAGGATAATGTAGAGCAAGGCTTATGTCACCCAAGGCTATTCTGTATGACATTTTTTTTCTAATGGCTGTCATCATTTTGGCAGAGCTCTGACCCTCCAGCTAGTCAGGGCTGGATTAACATAGGGGCTATTGGAGCTGCAGCTCCAGGCCCCTTTCTCAAGATAGGCCCATTTTCCCCAAAAAAATAAAAAATTAAAAAAAAAAATTATCGACTTCGAGGGTTGTAGCTCAGCAATCAGGGGTCACAGAGACCCCACATTTGGGGGGTAGGTAGCTAAAGACCTACCCCAGCACTGGTATATGGGGCTGCTATCATCTATGGTTCTGGAGATATGGGGCTGCTTGCGCAGCCTGTCAGAAGCTATATACAGAGCGGCCAGTATAAATACAAGCTGGAACACTCTGCAGCAGACTGAGAGGATGAGATCACAGTGCTTATAATAATTATTTGCATATTACTTATGATAATTAACCCCTCGCCACCCAGGCCAATTCTGACACTTCTCTCCTACATGTAAAAATCATAATTTTTTTTTTATAGAAAATTACTCAGAACCCTCAAGCATTATATATATTGTTTTAGCAGACACCCTATGGAATAAAATGGTGGTCTTTGCAACTTTTTATGTTACACGATATTTGCGCAGCAATTTTTCAAACGTTTTTTTTGGAAAGAAACTGTTTCATTCATCAAAAAAATAAAAATAAAGTTAGTACGATTTTTTTTGTGTACTAAGCGATGCTTTAAATTTTTTTACAGGTTACATGTTTAGAGTTACAGAGGAGGTCTAAGGCTAGAATTATTGCTCTTGCTCTAACGATCGTGGCATATGTAACCTGTGTGTATCTGGCCCTGATACTAGCCGGTGTCTAACCAGCCACTGACTAGTATCTCTCCCCAGCCTGTCCCCACACACCCTCTCACATGCTGACCTGTGGATGGGGGAATCACTCCTGCAGTGTTATTGTGTTCTGCCAGTGAAAACGATGATCAGTGTTGCTAACTATAGCTTGCAGCACTGATTGTTTTGGGGAAAACCCGACAGGCTGGTTGTACTCAAGTCGGTTAATAGGTTGACTTGTGTAAAACCAGGTAGTCCATACATAGATCAACTATGGCTGGTCTCTGCTTAATTGGTGTAATTTCAATCCATGTAGGGCCCGCTTCACCACTACACAGTCCCTAAACATCCTTCCACAAACCTTTACATTTTTCCTTCCCAGATTACTGCATCCTGCTCTCCTATACATAGTGCCCACTGTCATACTCTCCACACTTCTCTCCTGTACATACTGCTCACTGTATTACTCTCCACACTTCTCTCCTATACATAACGCCCGCTGTCATATCCTACACACTCCTCTCCTGTACATAGTGCCCGCTGTCATACACTTCTCTCCTGTACATAATGCCCACTGTCGTACCCTCCACACTCCTCTCCTGTACATACTGCTCACTGTCATACCCCTCCACACTCCTCTCCTGTACATACTGCCCACTGTCATACCCTCCACACTCCTCTCCTGTACATACTGCCCACTTTCGTACCCTCCACACCCCTCTCCTGTACATACTGCTCACTGTCATACCCTCCACACTCCTCTGCTGTGCATACTGCCCACTGTCATACTCTTCACACTCTTCTCCTGTACATAGTGCCTTCTGCCATACCCTCCGCACTCCTCTCATGTACATAGTGCCCACTGTTAGACCCTCCACATTCCTCTCCCTCACCTGCACATACTTCCCACTTTTATACCATCCATTCTCCTCCCCTATGCCTCTTACCCACAAAAACAGTTCTTTAAAATTATACTGAATATCCTCAATGTTACCAGCTCTATAATGGGCACACTTTTGTTAGTTCAACTAAAGGAAATCTCAGTCCTCATATTTGTCCTACCCCATTATTAGTACTTATTTAATTTTGTAATTACTATTGTGATGTATAGATGAACATAGGGGATGTCAGCTACTCTAAATATAGCACTTGTAAAAAAAGTGTCCCTGAAAATATTTTTGAAATGTTGGCAACTATGCGGGTCAATAGGCTCCTGGGTTCCAATGATATTAAAGCGGTAGTAAACTTTTTCTAACATTACTATTTTTTAGAGGCCCTTAGGTAGGTTATGCCATAATGTACAAGTATGCACAGCATATTAGCGCATTAGGGTACACTTAAATTGTCAGACTGAGCCCTCCAGTGCTGTGCTGTGATCAATCCGGCGGGGCCCGGGCGCTTCCATCTTCACCCGGTCTTCCTTCGGGGTTCTGTACCTTCGGTCACTTGCCTTGCCTTGGCTGGGCTGCGTTGATATTATTACCACGCATGCTCATGTGCATCCTCTTTCTCTCATCCCCCTTTCTCTCTCATCCTCTTTCCCTTACCCCTCACACCTCTTTCATCCATTTTCTCTCTCTCTCTCTCTCTCTCTCATCCTCCCTCTCTCTTTAATTTAATTTGTTATAACAAAAAATTGTTTGCATTTTTATTTATTCATTTATTGTTTATAAAAGGCCCCACCAAAATCCTCAGCACCAGGCCCACGATGTTCTTAATCTGGCCCTGGTGAAGGGGTGAGCAAAGTTTATGTTGCTGAGGATGGGGGGATTAAATCAAACATGCTGCTTTGTTCGGCATGGGAAAAGCACAGGCTGCATTGTGCATTGTATATACTGTATGTACAGTATATGTTTCTTTGTTTGTTATAATTAACCACTTGCTTACTGGGCACTTAAACCCCCTTCCTGCCCTGACACTTTTTGAATGACAATTGCGCGGTCATGCTACAGTGTAATCAAATTAAATGTTTATATATTTTTTTCACACAGACAGAGCTTTCTTTTAGTGGTATTTAATTGCTGCTGTTTTTTTTTTTTTGCTTAATAAAACAAAAAAGGACCGAAAAGTTTGAAAAAAACGAACAAAATGGTTTCATTGCAGCCTATCAGTGCCCATCAGTGCAGCCTTATCAGTGCACATCAGTGAAGGAGAAAAATTACCTGTTTTCAAAGTTTTAAAACAAATGTTTTAAAACTTTGAAAACAGGTCATTTTTCTCCTTCACTGATGTGCACTGATAAGGCTGCACTGATGGGCACTGATAGGCTGCACTGAAGGGCACTTTTAGGTACTGATAATGCGGCACTAATGGGCATAATAGGTGGCACTGATAAGCACTAATGAGGTGGCACTGATAGGTGGCACTGAGAGGTGGCACTGAGAGGTGGCACTGATGGTTGGCACTGATGGTTGGCACTGAAGGGCACTGATAGGTGGCACTGATAAGCGGCACTGATGATCGCTGATGGGCACTGGTAGGCACTAGTAGGTGACACTGATAGGCAGCACTGATCTGTGGCACCGATGAGACACTGATGGGCATTCATTGGCAGCACTGTGGGCATTGATGGGTGGCACTTTGGACACTGGTAGGTGGCACTGGTGAGTACTGATAGGTGGCACTGGTAGGTGGCACAGTGGGCATTGGCTGCTGACACTGGTGGGCACAGAAAATGCAGCAGTGGCTTTCTGTGTGAGGGACCAATGTCCCTCTGACATAAGCCGGTGATACCGATTACCGAGCTTCTGTTTATCACATTGATCAGCCGTCATTGGCTGAAAGCTGATCACTTGGTAAGGAGCTGGGATCGACCCCTTACTCGGATCTGGGATCAGCCGAGTCTCATAGACTCGGTGATCACAGAGCACGCCGCGCACAACTCACAGGGTCCATGGATGTCCTCCCGGCAATTAAGGCCCGCGCCTTAGCCGTCTTTTAGCTATAGCGCGGGCGACAAGTAGTTAAAAATAAATGTTTATATGGTGCTGAGCATATCATACATTTACAGTGCATCACTCTCTGCCTTGAAGGAGCTTACAGTCTTAAAAGCTTACTGTCACATGCATACATACACTAGGGTCAATGAGCGATTAACCCACCAGCAGGGCTCAAGCCCTGCGGGAACGCATGGGAATGGAGTTCCTGTACTTTTTTCACAACAGGAACTCAGTTCCCATTAGCAGCCATGTCCTGCAAAACTTTGAAGTATGCGAGCTGTGTGGCAGGTGCTACACCAGCAGCCGCCGACACAGCTTGCAATAGTAATTGATCAGGGGTGGACTGACCATTCAGGCATTGCCAGTAGGGGGCCCCATGACAGCTTCTGCTTCGATCTACCTGTCAATCAAAGCTAGCTGATGGGTAGATCAGGTCCCTGCTGCTAAGAGGTTGTGTTTAGTCAGTCCTCTCGTGATGCGGTCCTACCCGCCAGGCCCGCCTGATTTTCTGTCTCCTCACCCCCCCCCCAGTCTCCTGCATACTTGCTCTGTGTGTCCCGCTGAATCTCCCCCTGCTCTATCTTCAGTGCCATATGATAAGAGAACCCAGAGGAAGAGCACAGCTATTCTGCTCACAGGACATGCAGGGAGAGAGGTGAGCTCAGGGAGGAACATCAGTTTGGGGTGGTAAACTGAGCACAATACCTGGAAAAGTTTAATGTCATAGGTCCTGCCCTGTATGTGGGTATGTCGACAGCCTGTTCATGATGGAGAATGGAGGAGTGCACAAGCTAGTGGGGGGGGGGGGGGGGTGAGGAAAAAAGGTAATACTTTGTTCTTATTTATGTATCCCATAGACAAAAAAATGTTAAATGTTGCTGTGCAGGAGAGAGAAACTGAATAGCAGAGTGTGAATGCTGACTGGAGTTTAGCTTAAAGTCAGTCAGATATGTGTCTCCATTCATTCTTTTGGGAAAAGCTGTACTTCTCTGCCATGAGTACAGCTACTTATATCAATGAATGGGGCTGTCACAAGAAAACTCAAAATAAAAGGAGCTGTCTGGGACAGTGACTGAGGTAAGTTTCCTATATTGGGGCAGAAGATAAGTATAATCCCAGGCTACCTGCACTCAGGGGGTGGGGGGATTTATTAAAGTTTGTTTTAAAATGTACTAAAATTATTTGTTTTTTAAATTGTCTGATTATAATGCAAGAATATATATAAAAAAAAAAAAAACAGATATCATTAAAAAAAGAAAAAAAATAAAAATCTCTTTTCTCCTATATGCTGAAAACACAGACATAGGTGAATACTAGGTAATATTTTTCTCGCTCTTCTAATTACTGGATCAGAAGGACTGTTTTCACATTTTAGGTAGGGATTTATTCCAAGAGTTTAGAGACCAGAGACTGTCAAGTGTTTCCGTCAAAACAAGAAGCAAGGTTTCTGCGTCCCAAAATTCCAATCTAAGATAAGTCTCATGAGGGCTACCATGTTTATTTTTTGAACCAAAGACCACTTTTATTTACATTATGTGCAGTGGAGATTCCTGGCAGTTTATTTGCCTGAAAAAATTTAGATCAGAGAAAATAAAACTCAATATATTTGTTTCTTTAGAAAGGCGAAATTGAGAAAAAAAAAGGACACATTAACACTGGTGTGGTAACGGATGTTAAGGGCTGTACATAACCTATGTTGGGGCAAGATGTTGAATTCTTAATGGCACTACAATGCAATGTACTGTGTTGTGGTGTGCTAAATTGCATAAAAATGCTTTAGGTTCTTTTTTCTGTGCCTTGTCAACCCATTCAAAATAATGCAACACAAAGCAGACAGGCAGGGAGGGGAGGGGGGAGGAGGACAGATGAGACACAGACACAGGAGAACAGGGCTGCGGATGACAGAGGCACGTAAACTGACCACGGTGTCAGGGCTCAGCAGCAATTATATACCGTGGTCAGTTTACCAGGGGGAGGGTATAGCCAGGCAGGATCAGCCAGGTTTTTTAGATGATACCGGGGGCCAAATAACACAGCACAAGCACTGTGCTGTATAACATGCTATAAGGAAACAGGATCTGTTTTTTTTTTTTTTTGGGATAACAAACGCTTTAATACATTTGCTATCTATTGACTTGACACAAACATGTCTTGTATTACCAGAAAATATAGAATAATGTTGTGTTTGTAAGCACTACAATAATTTGAGTCTATTTTTTATTGAAAATATAGATTTGATAACGATAAGCACAAATATCGTATTTAAAAGAAAATTTAAAAGAAAATTTGGATGCAATCATTTTATTCTACAGGGTCCCTACTTTCAGGAAATATATAATGTTTTGGGGTTTTATGTGTGTTTTCCTGTGAAAAATATGCATTTTAATATGTGTGCGCAGCATAAGGGTTAAAGGACGTCACAGGTTTTATATGACAGGCAATCAACTACCATTCTCAGAAGGTGAGGTCAACAATTGCAGCCTACAAACCTCTCCATAAACAGGTTTCCTCTAGCTTTGATAAGTTTATAGTTATAATCCACTCTAGTTAACATAGTTTACAACTTTGCAGTTTGGTACACTGGGACCATCCAGTGGCATAGCGTGGGGGGGGGGGGGCGGCCGGGGCAGTTGCCCCAGGCATAGCATTTAGAGAGGTGCAGAGATTAGTCCTCCACCATCTTGAGTCCCACATTGTGACCGTCTGTCATCCCATGTCTGATCATGGCATCAGCTGGCTGGTGCTGTGCTGCTGCCCTCTCCACCCTGCGCTAGGCCCAAACTCCCCACAGTGCTTTCAGCGCCGATCCGAGTCCCGGCTGCTCTTCAGCTCCCCGCTCCATCCGGCCCACGTGTAGGGATGGGAGCCGGCTATGCCTAGCAGAGCAGAAAGGAGGAGGCGACACACAGCTCACACCAGATTCACCACCGGTCCCATCCCGGTCCGGTCCTCAGAGAACATCAGGCGGTGTGCGGGGCATGTGATCAGAGCACTGCCAGTGTCCCGGAGGAATTATTGGGTGGTATGCGGTGCCACAGATCTGGTAGTGGACGGAGGTGTAGCATCGCAAACACTGGACAACCCCAACACCAATGTGAGTCCCCATTGCCGACCTGCACAGCTGAACTCCCTGTGATGTGCCCAATCTCTGTATAGAGATGAGGAGCCAGGACAGCCAGAGCATCACCTCACTGCACCCACCTACCAATGGGGGTGGTGTGGGTGACCCGACCAACCGGAGGGGGGGACCTGTTAGCTGTGGGTGGACTGTTTGCATTACTTCTCAGGCAGGTTCATGGCATCCCCAAGCAGGTGTTTTAGGAATTCTGCATTTTTAAAGTTTCCCTTTAAGCACTGATAAAAGGGCTGCTCCCTTCTAAACAGTAAATGGTCTCTTAGGGCAGTGCTCAGTCCTCATGCTCTTTGTTTGACTATCCATTCCCTATTGGCCCAGAAAATGGCCATTACTGATTTCCAAGATTCAGCGCCATTGATTCAGTACCCAAACTTCTGTAAAGTTTGCTGAATATATCCTGAACCGAAACTGGGTGCATTCAGCTCATCACTATTTCAGAAACACTTTCAGAATATATTTTCAAAGATTGGCATCCAGTGTGAGTCTGCTGAAAATTTGCCTGGGAAACTACAATATACATGAGGTGGTGGCTTCCATTACGTTCTCTCCTCTTCTTGGCTATTGTGCCTGCGCACAGCTGCAGCTTGTTTACAGCAGAGAAAAATGATTCTTATCTGTCATTTGCAGATGAATCGACCCAAAGTGGATGAACATCTGTGAATTTCAATTGGATGTAAACGTCAATGAGCTGAGTGGTGTCTCAGTTTACAGGCAGCGTGAAATGTTTTACTTTGGAAGAATTACCATCAGTAAAATAGGGAGAGTGGTTTCTAAGATAACTCATTTCAGAATATAGTAACAGTACAGTATTTCATGAAAAGGTGAACCGTTCTCAAAAGTCATAATGTCCCAGCTACAGATATGTTCATTTAGCTAGGAATCCACCTTACCCACAAACAGTGTCTCCCATTAACTAATCACTGCACCAATTAAAAATAATAATACTCTACTAATTGCGTCTGCAATTAACCACCTCAATACAGGGCACTTACACCCCCTTCCTGCCCAAGCCAATTTTCAGCTTTCAGCGCTGTCGCTGTTTAAATGACAATTGTGTGGTAGTGCCATACTGTACCCAAACAGAATTTTTATACTTTTGTTCCCACAAATAGAGCTTTCTTTTGGTGGTATTTGATCACCTCTGCGTTTTTTTATTTTTTGCTAAACAAATAAAAAAAGACCTAAAATTTTGAAAAAAAAACGTTTTTCTTCTGTTTCTGTAATAAAATTTTGTAAATAAGTACGTTTTATCCTTCACTGATGGGCAGTGATAAGGCGGCACTGACGGGCACTGATAAGGCAGCACTGATGAGGTGGCACCAATGAGGTGGCACTGACGATGGGCACTGATAGATGGCACTGATGGGCATTGGTAGGCGGCACTGATGGGCACTCATGGGTGGCACTGGTGGGCACTGATAGGCGACACTGATGGGCACTGAAAGGCTGCACTGATGGTTACTTATGGGTGGCAGTGTTAGGTGGCACTGCTGGGCACTGATGGGCACTGATAGGCGGCACTGCTGGGCACTGATACATGGCACTGATGGGAACTGATATATGGCATTGTTAGGCATCACTGATGGCACTGGCCAGGCAGGCATTGGGGATGGGCACTGATTGGCAGCCTCCTGGGCACTGATTGGCATTTCACTGGTGGTCTAGTGTGGCATACCTGGTGATCCAGTGTGGTGGCCATTCCTGGTGGTCCTGGCGGCATCCTGGTGGTCCTGGGTGGGCATCTGAGGGGGGACTGCGCTGATAAACCATCAGCACAGATCCCCCACGTCAGGAGAGCAGCCTGACAGACGCGAGAGAGGGAAAGCTGATCAACGGCTCTTCCTGTCTACATCGTGATCAGCTGTGATTGGACACGGCTGATCACGTGGTAAAGAGCCTCCGTCAGAGGCTCTTTACCAAGATCGATGTAGCGTGTGTCAGACTGACACAGCACACCACCGATCGCTGCGATGCGTGCCCCTACGGGCGCGCGAGAGTGGTCGTTCTGGGAGGCCGTCATATGAGGTCCACCCAGAAAGAGAGCCGCGCCGCCCAGCCATCATTTGACGGCCGGCGGGCAAGAAGCTCTTAAAGCAGAACTAAACCCATTGATTTAACAGTTTTTTTTTTTTAAATGTTATATTACTGGCATGTTGGGAATGCTGTCACATTTGCTTGTGCTCTCCACCAAACTGTCAAACCATCAAATGGCTGGAGACATAACTTATCACATGTGCAGCACCGTGGCAGTTGGAGATTCATAAAAGCTAAGATGGTAACTTCCTTGGCGGAAAAGGATTTTACTTACTTAAAGAGGAGGTCCAGCCCAAAAAAAAAGAAAAAATGTCTTTTAATATTAGGGCACTTACCTGTCCAGGGAATCCGTGATGTCAGCATCCCAGCCGATCTTCAGATTGACTCCCGAGTGCTGCCGCCGCCATTCCTGGTAAGGCTTCACTGCTGGTTCCCTACTGAGCATGCACAAAGCACGCTGTGCTTTCTAATTGGCCCGACGGCGGGAAAAGGAGGAGGGGGGCCGCAGTTTGTCTCCAGGAGTCCCCGTTCCCCCCTCTCCCTGAACGGTGCCAAATGTGACACGGGGGGGGGGGGGGGGGGGAGAAAACGTATAACCGGAAGTTCCACTTTTGGGTGGAACTCCGCTTTAAATTCATAGTCACAGACTTTTCGGGTCCTGAGTCTTCCTCACTGCAGAGTTGGAGGGCTCTTTTAGTACTGTTTTTGTCACTGCATGGGTGGACACATCCTATTGATTATACAGTAATAGGATGCTATAATGTCTTGAGGACTGCAGTTGTGCTATGACATCATGATGAGGAAATCAGTTGACAGTGAGTTAAAAACTGGTTTAGAAGCATTGATTTTTTACATTGCTTATAAAGGGGCAAGGGAGATGGATTGGGGTGGTTTTGGAAAAGTTTTATAAGACACCCAGATTTGAGATCAATACCAATATGTCCACAAGACTAGGTAATAACCTCATTTTTGGTGCCACCACTCTTCGCTAGGCAGATATGAGATTACTCATATTTAGTTTGTATAATGACAAACTTATTTTCCTGATTAATTTAATTTCACTCCTACTTGTCCCACATGTCTTTTGTACAACTACACAATGCAAACCTTGTGCCAGTTTTGTTACAACTATTCAAATGCCATGGGGACTGAGTATGGTTTTCATCTAGCTACTGTATGAAGGGGCTGGACTAGCAAAAACAGAAGAAAAGAGAATAGCATGACAAATCTCACTTTACAGTTGGCCTGTGCTTCATAAATCCGCCTCCCATGGCAGCTGTACCTTCTATTTGTTCCCCACCACTGTGTCCACCACCAGTAACGAGGAGACACTCCAAGTTGATCCTAGTTAGAACTAACACAGTGCTAAGGGCCTTCTCCCTGCCCCTAATTGGCAAGCAAGTCCTTTGAGAATCTTTAATTAATGCATTAATTATTTTAAGAAAAGGTCAATGTTGTATACTAGTTTGTGTAATGATTGTAGTATAAACATATTTATTTTTGTATTAATTATAGGGGCATATTGGTATTAAAGGATCATTTCTAATATATAAATGATGTTGTAAAGTGATTAGTGTATGATGGTACAATCATTTGCATTTAAAGTGGTTGTTAACCCACAGGGTTAAATTTACATTATCCTCTTGGTTAATTCATGTAATGTTCCCCTGTGACTGTGCTTTATAAAAAAATGCAGCTATATATCTGGTTACAGAGTGCCAATCAGCGCTCACGTGACCTGCCGGCTCCCTCCTCGCTCTGCCTGACAGCTGCAGCGGGTGGGGCCGAAGATCCGTCAGGAGGGGAGGAGGAGAGGAGGAGAGAGGCAGCCCCACTCGCTGCAGCTGTCATGCGAGAGAGGAGAGAGGTGGCAGGTCATGTGAGTGATGATCTGCGCTCTGAATCAAGCGAGAGGATAATGTAAACTTAACCCTAATTTGAGCAACAGGAGGGGAAGGGGCAGGCACAGACACAGAGCTGGCAGGCAGGGAAGGGAGGGGGGAGAGGACAGAAGAGAGCACAGAGGAGAGACAGGAGACACAGCGAATGACAGAGGCACCTAAACTGTCCACAGTGTCATGGTTCAGCAGCAGAAACTGGCAGGATCAGCCAGGTATTTCAGGTGTTACAGGGGACCAAATTACACAGCGCAAGCACTGTGCTGTATAACATGCTTTAAAGCAGTGGTCATCATTTTTTTTTTTTAGGTTAACCACTTGCTGATCAGCCGCTGTCATAGTGCGGCAGGTCAGCACAAACCGTCGTAGCTGTACGTCGGCCCTTTAAATGCCTATAGCAGGCATGCGCCTGCTGCCTGGCGGAGGAGCTGATGCACATGGCCGGCGGATGTGATCGCAGGCACGAGACCCGGAACAGGGACGTTTGTGTGTAAACACACAAATCCCTGTTCTGTGAGGAGAGGAGAGACAGATCGTCTGTTCCTACTAGCTATAAACAACGATAGGTCTCCTCCTCTAGTCAGTTCCATCTTCCCACAGTTAGAAACACAAACGAGGGAACACATTTAACCCCTTGATCGCCCCTTAGTGTTAACCCCTCCCCTGCCAGTGACATTTATACAGTAATCAGTGCATTTTTATAGCACTGATCGCTGTATCAATGTCAGTGGTCCCAAAACAAAAATGTGTCAAAACTGTCCGATCAGTCCGCCGCAATATGGCAGTACCGCTTTTGTTTTTTTAAATTGTTGCTCTTTTTTTGTTTATACTGCAAAAAATAAAAACTGAAGAGATGATCAAATACCACCAAAAGAAAGCTCTATTTGTGGGGAAAAAAAGGACATCAATTTTGTTTGGGTACAGCATCGCACGACCGTGCAATTGTCAGTTAAAGCGACGCAGTGCCATATCGCAAAACAATGGCCTGGTCATTAAGCAGGCAAATCTTGCGGTCTGTAAGTGGTTAACAAACACTTTAATCTAATCAATGTGAATTATTAAACTTGTAGTTGATCATTTGCTAATTTAATAATGTACGTACTTAGGGTGTCCTCCATTATGTGAAGTTACCAGAACAATAGGCCTCCAATATTTGAATGTTTAAAAAAAACTGGCACATGGGCACTTGGTGGTCCAATTAAGAAAAAGCAATAATGACTTTCGACCCCCCACCCAGCCTAGATCACTATTACATAGTGGGGCCAATGTTACTTCCTACTGAGGAAAAAATGACAACTGTTTGGGATTATAACTGTAATTTCTACAAAACAGCTAAATAAACAAATTGCTTTCCAGCTGAGTGTTAAAAATTAATTCTTTCTTGTATTTTATGCAATTTAAATATGCATTGCTAGATGACAGTAAAATATGTTGTAATTACAGATAAAATACAAGCTGCAAATTAGGGCCGTTGAAAAAACATTTTTTTTTTTACTA
The DNA here is from genome assembly GCA_028564925.1 of Lithobates sylvaticus. Lineage (NCBI taxonomy): Eukaryota > Metazoa > Chordata > Amphibia > Anura > Ranidae > Lithobates > Lithobates sylvaticus. The sequence goes on along the minus strand of CM053036.1, from coordinate 135,890,533 downwards.
TGCCCAGCAGCACATTTAAGAGATGCAATTTCTGTCCAGTAAAGCTTGCGGTAACTGCACCATCTGTAAATCATCCAGCATCTCTTTTCCCTTGTCTTCAGTATCACAAAAATAAACAAGGGATAATTTCCCTCTATCTGCTCCCCAACACAGAAAACAATTCAAATACAAATACGTTTCCTGTCCAACCTAACCAAAAGCCACGCTGTGGCGGTTTAACTGGGTTTTGCTAATGAATGTGTACCCAATAAAAAAAAAGTCATAATTTTGACAATGATAATAGAAAGCAGATTTTATTCTTGGAATTATAAATGGAAGTACAGTAAGAAATGGGGAGAATCAGAGCATTGTTGACCATTATACGTATCCTGCAGTTTTAGAGAATTCACATCAGTAGGCAGAAGAATGTTATAGCTATATGTGATATGTTGTCATTTGCTTCCCAAATGTATAGGATGGAAAAAGTAGCAATGAAAAGAGACAGCATTCAGTTACAGATCCTTTAACAGTCATTCATTGTTAGAGCTACTATCTCACTGTAAAATAAAAATACAATTTCAAAAGCACTTGTGGGTTGCAGCTAGCCACTGATGTGTGTTCCTACACCCAAGCAAATTATGGTAAGTGGTGTATATGGTAAATTGTGGCGCTACCCTCTATCTTCACACCAAAAAATAACAGCTTGTGACTAATGGTGGCAACCTCCCCATCCTGTTATCAGTATTTTACATACAAAAGAAAAAAATATGGAAATATGTAAAACAACTACTTACCTCCTCATCCTGTTATCAGTATTTTACTTACAAAAATAAAAAAATACTGAAATATGCGAATCAACTACTTATGAATGATGGTGGAAACCCCCAAAATTGGATAATCAACTTCTTACATCAACATATGTTGCTAAATCATATCTCAAACATATATACCGTATATACTCGAGTATAAGCCAACCCGAATATAAGCCGAGGCACCTAATTTTACCACAAAAAAATGGGAAAACTTATTGACTCGAGTATAAGCCTAGGGTGAGAAATGCGCAGCTACTGTAAGTGTAAAGAGGGTCAACAATGCCCATTTGCATGCCTCACTGTGTCCATTTGCAGCCATAGGTCCCTCTGAATTTCAAACTTGGTAGTTAAGGGTTCCTAGATGCCCCCTAGCTGCAGCCAATGGGGTCTCTGGACCCAAAGGGTGCCGAAATGACATTGCTGCAGATGGACACAGTTGACCGACTTTGGGGCCCTGTATCTCGGGGCCACTTGCTATAAAAAACCCAAATGGATATATTGTAGTGCTAGTTACACTAGGTTTGCAAACCTAGTGGAACTGGCACTACAATATATCCATTTGGGGTTCCTAGCACCAAGTGGCCCTGAGATACAGGGCCCCAAAGTCGGGTTGGAAAATGTCAAGCACTTTTCTGCGGCAGAGAACGAAATTTCCCGAACAGAATTTGGGGCCCCGTATTTCGGGGCCACTTGGCCCTAGGAACCCCAAATGGATATGTTGTAGTGCTAGTTCCACTAGGTTTGCACACCAAATGTGGGGTTCCTAGCACAAAGTGGCCCCGAGATACGAGGCCCCAAAGTCGGGTCGGAAAATGTCATTCTCTGCTGCAGAAAAGTGCTTGACTCGAGTATAAGCCGAGGGGGGCACTTTCAGCACAAAAAAATTTGCTGAAAAACTCGGCTTATACTCGAGTATATACTGTAATCAAAAATATAATTGTATTTCAATAAATCTATATTGCAGTGTACAACTTCAAAAATTGTGATCCACTGAAATTAATGATATACAGGTCCTTCTCAAAAAATTAGCATATTGTGATAAAGTTCATTATTTTCTGTAATGTACTGCTAAACATTAGACTTTCATATATTTTAGATTCATTACACACAACTGAAGTAGTTCAAGCCTTTTCTTGTTTTAATATTGATGATTTTGGCATACAGCTCATGAAAACCCAAAATTCCTATCTCAAAAAATTAGCATCTTTCATCCGACCAATAAAAGAAAAGTGTTTTTAATACAAAAAAAGTCAACCTTCAAATAATTATGTTCAGTTATGCACTCAATACTTGGTCGGGAATCCTTTTGCAGAAATGACTGCTTCAATGCGGCGTGGCATGGAGGCAATCAGCCTGTGGCACTGCTGAGGTGTTATGGAGGCCCAGGATGCTTCGATAGCGGCCTTAAGCTCATCCAGAGTGTTGGGTCTTGCGTCTCTAAACTTTCTCTTCCCAATATCCCACAGATTCTCTATGGGGTTCAGGTCAGGAGAGTTGGCAGGCCAATTGAGCACAGTAATACCATGGTCAGTAAACCATTTACCAGTGGTTTTGGCACTGTGAGCAGGTGCCAGGTCGTGCTGAAAAATGAAATCTTCATCTCCATAAAGCATTTCAGCAGATGGAAGCATGAAGTGCTCCAAAATCTCCTGATAGCTAGCTGCATTGACCCTGCCCTTGATAAAACACAGTGGACCAACACCAGCAGCTGACATGGCACCCCAGACCATCACTGACTGTGGGTACTTGACACTGGACTTCAGGCATTTTGGCATTTCCCTCTCCCCAGTCTTCCTCCAGACTCTGGCACCTTCATTTCCGAATGACATGCAAAATTTGCTTTCATCCGAAAAAAGTACTTTGGACCACTGAGCAACAGTCCAGTGCTGCTTCTCTGTAGCCCAGGTCAGGCGCTTCTGCCGCTGTTTCTGGTTCAAAAGTGGCTTGACCTGGGGAATGCAGCACCTCTAGCCCATTTCCTGCACACGCCTGTTCACGGTGGCTCTGGATGTTTCTACTCCAGACTCAGTTCACTGCTTCCGCAGGTCCTCCAAGGTCTGGAATCGGTCCTTCTCCACAATCTTCCTCAGGGTCCGGTCACCTCTTCTCGTTGTGCAGCGTTTTCTGCCACACTTTTTCCTTCCCACAGACTTCCCACTGAGGTGCCTTGATACAGCACTCTGGGAACAGCCTATTCGTTCAGAAATTTCTTTCTGTGTCTTACCCTCTTGCTTGAGGGTGTCAATGATGACCTTCTGGACAGCAGTCAGGTCGGCAGTCTTACCCATGATTGCGGTTTTGAGTAATGAACCAGGCTGGGAGTTTTTAAAAGCCTCAGGAATCTTTTGCAGGTGTTTAGAGTTAATTAGTTGATTCAGATGATTAGGTTAATAGCTCGTTTAGAGAACCTTTTCATAATATGCTAATTTTTTGAGATAGGAATTTTGGGTTTTCATGAGCTGTATGCCAAAATCATCAATATTAAAACAAGAAAAGGCTTGAACTACTTCAGTTGTGTGTAATGAATCTAAAATATATGAAAGTCTAATGTTTAGCAGTACATTACAGAAAATAATGAACTTTATCACAATATGCTAATTTTTTGAGAAGGACCTGTATAACCATACAATCAAACAATGCAAAGTAAAGTCTTTTTATAAATACATTTCTTCCCAGTGTCCTTGTGACCCTTTGCAAATAATTGATAAGTTACCACGTGATAACCACCATCAGTCAAACAATTCATTCAGCTCAAATTTTTTACCTATATACAGATTGGGAAATACTATTGGGCAGAAAGATGGCCACAAAGTTGGAGGGGCTTTTATACTAGGTATTGGAGGTGGGGGGGTCAGAGGAAGCAACAGCTGGCAGTGAGCAAAGAACAGAGGGTAATAGTGGAGTCAGTAGTGATAATACAGCTGTAACTTCTAATCCTGGGGTAAATGCAAGGACAATTGGAAAAGAAAGCACAAGGGAAACTAAGGAGAAGTTAATATGCACCCATACAACGCTGAGAGGAGTATACACAAATGCTAAGAGCCTAACTAACAAAATGGAGGACCTGGAGCTGCTATTACATGAGGAGGACCTACACTTTGTGGGAATAACTGAAACTTGGTTTGACAGCTCACATGATTGGCTGGAAAATATTCAGGGATATTCCTTGTATGGAAAAGACATGGGGTAGGTAGAAGAGGGGGGGGGGGGAGTGTGTCTATATGTAAAAAATGATGCAAGGGTGGGCAGAGAGGAGTGACATTGTGAATGGGATGAGAGGGGGGTGGAATCCGTATGGGTAGAACTTCAACGAGAAGAAGTGGGAAATTAATAGTGGGGGTATGTTATAGGCCACCCAACCTGATGGAGGAGCGGGACCTACTATCACACTTAGAAATGGCAGCGAGACAAAGAAATGTCATCATAATGGGCGACTTCAATTATCCCGATATTGACTGAGCAGAGGGGACAGCTCACTCATTTCATGAATGTCTTACAGGACAACTCCATGTCCCAATTGGTGGATTCCCCAACTAGAAAGAACTGTGTGCAAGATTTATTAATTTCGAACAATCCAAGTCTGATCTCAGATGTGGAAATACGGGACAACTTGGGATCTAGCGATCATAGGATGATCACATTTAACGAAAAAACATAGAAAAAGGAGGCACGTGGGAAGCACAAGATCACTAGACTTTAAACGAGCCAATTTTTCTGAACTGCAGTTATTACTACATGACATCAAATGGGACCAAATCCTAGATACATTGAACACAGAAGAAAAATGGGAATGCTTTAGGAGCATATTAAACAAAGGCATCACAGTGCATTCCAATGGGCAATAAATATAGAAGAGTGAAGGTGAAACCTGGGTGGCTATACTGTAATGTAAAAAGCCTCATTAACCACTTCACCTCCGGAAGAATTTACCCCTTCATGACCAAAGCACTTTTTGCGATTCAGCACTGCGTCGCTTTAACTGACAATTGAGCGGTCGTGCGACATGGTTCCCAAACAAAATTTACGTCCTGATTTTTCCCACAAATAGAGCTTTCTTTTGGTGGTATTTGATCACCCCTGCGGTTTTTATTTTTTGCTCTATAAACAAAAAAAGAGCGACAATTTTGAAAAAAATGCATTATTTTTTACTTTTTGCTATAATAAATATCCCCAAAAAATATATATAACATTTTTTTCCTCAGTTTAGGCCGATACGCATTCTTCTACATATTTTTGTTAAAAAAATCTCAATAAGCAATTACTGATTGGTTTGCTCAAAAGTTATAGCGTTTACAAAATAGGGGATTGTTTTATGGCATTTTTATTAATAATAATATTTTTTTTCAAATGGCAGCTATCAGCGATTTTTATCGTGACTGCGACATTATGGAGGACACATCGGACATTTTTTTTTTTTTTAAACAATTGAATTTTATTGAAGAAATAACAACATACAGGAAATTTCAAATTACAATGAGAATAATCGCTCAAAACTTTCCAGCGAGCATATGCATATCCTTGTAAGACATATAATAAGGAAAGATAATAAAAGAAAAATAATAAAGAGGAGGAAAATGGCAATAGGGACACATTCCAAGGTCAATTTAAGGCAATCATTGTCTAGTACCGGTTAGGTTTTAGAGTCTAAACAGATAAGTCAATCACAACTTTATTGCAAAGCCAGAAGTAATGCGTTAGGACACTTCTGTTAAGGCCTAATACGTAGGAGCATTCGTTAATAGAAAGGAAAGAGGGGGAGGGAAATGAGGGGGGTAGGAAATGGGGGGGGGGGCGGTATTGAAAGAAAACCAGTCTATGAGAGCCTGGAGGTCGATGTGTTATCAAGGTAATTATGTAGCATTTTTATGTATCTGCGAATAGGCATTAGTCTGCAATATCTGGTATACAGTAGAGAACATATATGTGGTATAGCCTTTTATCAGCGGGAAATAGTATCTGCACCCATCATTACAACCATTTCACCCTGTATCAAGTTGTACGTATTGATCAGAGTACCGGTAAATCACCCATGGTGACCATATGCTATTGAATTTTTCAGTAGTTTCTTTGGCCATGGCGGCTGTTTCTTCCATGAAATATATATTATTTATTGCATTAAACCATTCTGGGATGGAGGGAACCTCCCTAGACTTCCAATGTCTTGGTATCAAAGTTTTTGCTGCATTCAGCAGGTGTCTTGTAAGGGATTTTTTGTATCGTTTCATAGAACAATCTGCAATGTGTAGTAGACAGCATGAAGGTGTGAGGGATATTTTTGTGTCTGTGATTGCTTTAATCAGGTCGCATACCCTGTTCCAGAAAGGTTGGATCGCGGGACAATCCCACCAGATGTGGAATAGTGTGCCTGAATCCTGCTCACATCTCCAACAGAGTCCGAGGACAGTGGGTACCATTTTTTAACCTTAACCGGCGTTGCATACCATTGCGTCAGCAACTTATAGGACGTTTCTTGTAGCTTCGTCCCAATGGAGCACTTGTGTGCAAAAATTGAGGCTTGCCGCCATTGGTTATCTGTGATATTGGTGCCGAGGGCTCTTTCCCACTGTGCTCATGCTCCTGCTGTTTCCCCCCTTCTGTCCCCTTGTAGCCATGCGTACATTAGCGAGGTAGATTTAATTACTGGGGTTCCAGAGTAGCATAAATTTTCAAACGGGGTGGTTTGTCTGATTAATTGCAGTTTGTTTGGGGCACATCGGACATTTTTGACACATTTTTGGGACCATTGTCATTTATACAGCAATCAGTGCTATACAAATGCACTGATTCCTGTGTAAATGACACTGGCAGTGAAGGGGTTAACCACTAGGTGGCAGTGTAGGGGTCAAGTGTGTCCTAGGGGCGTGTTTCTAACTGTGGGGGGCGTGGCTGTGTGTGACACGTCACTGATCTCTGCTCCGATCACACGGGGCAGAGATCAGTGACACTGTCACTAGGCAGAACAGGGAGATGCTTGTTTACATTAGCATCTCCCCGTTCTTCCTCTCCGTGAGGCCATCATGGGTATCCCCACGGCGATCGAGTCCACGTGGTAAAAAAGAAAAAAAATGGCCTTTAAACAATATAAAGGGGATGTGTCACCATCAGCATTCCAACACTACAAGGAATGCGATAAGATGTGTAAGAACGCAATCAGGGCAGACAAAAAAGACTACAAGAGACACATAGCGGAGGAGAGTAAAAAAAAAATCCAAAGAAATTTTTTAGATACATTAACAGTAAAAAAGGCAAAATCAGAGCACATTGCCCACATAAAAGACGAGGAAGGGAGGATGGTTACAGATGACACAGAGAAGGCAACTGTACTAAATGCTCCTCAGTTTTTACACAGGAAAAGGAGGGGTATACCGACCACAATAGTACTGTTAGTGACTGTTAGCGACATCACAGGGCATATCCTCATGGCTAACAGAGGCCAGAGAGAAGGAAAGCCTTAACAAACTTAATACAATTAAATCACCAAAACCAGATGGCTTACACCCGAGAGTCCTCAGAGAACATAGTCAGGTTATAGCCAGACCATTGTTCCTAATCTTTGCGGACAACATACTGACAGGATTGGTACCAGCTGATTGAAGAAAAGCCAATGTGGTACCATTATTCATAAGGACAGAGACAAATCCCTGGAAACTACAGGCCAGTCAGCCTAACATCAATTGTTGGTAAATTATTGGAGGAGATGATAAGGGACTATATCCCCAAATTTACTGAGGAAAAAATAGTAGTAGTTATCAGCAGGGCTTTCTTTCAGCCGGAACGCACCGTAATTGTCTTCCAGAACCTTTGGCAGCCCTCTCCTCTCCAGCCTGTCATTTATACTGAAGTCAGTAGAGGAAGTTTTCTGCACAGCTCACTTCCTCTACTGGCTTATCTGTGCTAGTGGTGCACAATCAGGGCTGCTGCCCTCGATCACTGGTGAGGTCCCAGGTCCCAACCTTCAGCTGCTGCAGTGATTCGGGAGGGAGCTTCCATCCCTGCCTGCCATCGCTACTCATCAGAGTACCCAAGTACCTGTCACCAGCCCATCAGAGTAACTGAGTACCTGTCACCAGCCCATCAGAGTACCCGAGTACCTGTCTGCAGCTCATCAAGTTACCTGAGTACCTGTCTCCAGCCCATCAGAGTACCCGAGTACCTATCTCCAGCCCATTAGAGTACCCGAGTACCTATCTGCAGCCCATGCCTCATGGAATAAATGTTGGGGTGTTTTCTTTCCAAAATGGGGTCATTTTGTGGGTAATTCCATTGTCCTGGTGCTCAAGGACCTTCAAAAGTGTGATAGGTAGGAATGAAATGGGACATGTAATTTATGCTCCTAGAACGCCTGAAGGTACTACTTCATTTTTGGGGTGTAATTTTTGCTATATACATACTGTGTTAAATTGACAACTTTGCGTTTTAATTTTTTTCCACATTTTCCTAAAATTTCTGGAAAAAAATGAACCGTTTAAAAGACTCATCATGCCTCATAGATTATATGTATACAGCCCATCAGAGTACCCGAGTACCTATCTCCAGCCCATCAGAGTACCCGAGTACCTATCTGCAGCCCATGCCTCATAAAATATACGTTGGGGTGTTTGCTTTCCAAAATGGGGTCATTTTGTGGGCGTTTCATTGTCCTGGTGCTCCAGGGCCTTCAAAAGTGTAATAGGTGGTTGAGAAATGAGATGTGTCATTTATGCTCGTAGAACGCTTGAAGGTGCTACTTCAATGTTGGGCCTTGCAGTGTAAAAGTCTCACACATGTGGTATCGCCATACTCGGAAGGAGTGTAATTTTATTTATTTGTATTTTATATATGTATTTTGGGGTGTAAGTTATTATATGCATATGCTGTATGTGAGAAATAACCTGATAATATGATAATTTTGTAAAAAAAAAATCTTAATTTTGCAAAGAATTGTGGGAAAAAATTACAACTTAAAAAAACTCACCATGCTACTTACTTAATACCTTGGAATGTCTACTTTCTAAAAATGGGTCATTTGGGGGGTATTTGCACTTTCCTGACTTGTTAATGTCTCAAGAAATGAGATTCACCTGATGTACTGAAGGCCTGATTAGATGTGATCAATTTTCAGTGATTGGCACCATAGTTTGTGGACTCTATAACTTTCACAAAGACCAAATAATATACACTAAGACCCCTTTCACACTGGGGCGCTTTGCAGGCGCTACAGCACTAAAAATAGCACCTGCAAAGCGCCCTGAAACAGCTGCTGTGTCTCCAGTGTGAAAGCCTGAAGCGGTTTTAACCCATTTTCGGCTGCTAGTGGCAGAATAGCGCCGCTAAAACGACCGTAAAGCGGCGCTAAAAATAGCGCAGTTTTCATGCCGACGCCGCTCCCACACCAGTGTGAAAGGGGCCTAAGTGGTAAAAATTCAACCGCCTGTTTTCAATGCTTGTGTGAAAGATCCCTTAATTGCTGGAGTGCACATGACCTATTTTGCCCCTGGCCCAGATCAACTGCAGTGCATCCTTGTGACCTGGTAATTATGAGTGTGATAGACAGAAAACATATTGTGAGTGTTTAAAGAGTGGTTATGGAGACAAGTTGTGTTAAAGTATTCTTTAACTTAAAGTGTATGTTAAACCAAATTTTCTATTTTTGTTTTTAATTTCGGATGTATGAAAGTCAGATTTTTATCAATATTCACGATTTTGTTAGAGAGGTTAGGCCTCACTTCCTGTTTCAGTAACAGTTTTTGCTGCTGTTGAAGAGTTCCCCTAACTTCCTGACTGGTAAAAGGTAAAATACTGTCAGGAAGTTAAAGTGGAATTCAAGCTTAACTCTAAGTACTCCTAAAAATATCCCTTCTAACACCTATGCTTCTAACCTATGTAAGAAAGACGTATATACTCACCTATTTTCATGCTGCTTTGGTCTGGTCACGTGATCTCCCCTGTGTCAGCCAGCGGCGGCTACAGCGGAGGGGAGAGAGCACGCTGACAATGGCTGGTAAAGCCTGGAGCAGTGATGTCACCCATGGGCTCCTATGGCCCATCCATTGTCTGCATTCTCTCCTTCCCCCCCTGCAGCCACCACTGGCTGACACAGAGGAGAAGCAAAAATATGTGGATAAGCTATGGGGGGTACCTCGTCCTAAAAATGTGTATAAAGAAAGAACAAGAGGGGGTTTAGCCAACCTGACGGACTATTGCTGTACCTGAACAGACATATGTCTCAATACAAAGAAAGTTTTAATTAAATTATTTTTATTCACATATAATATACACATAATATATCTATCATTAAAAAGAAAAAAAATGTATCCTATTAACTATATGTATACAGATATAAGAAGTCAAATTGTTGAGTCAAACTTGCTGGTTATTGCTGGTTGACGCGTTTCGCTTATTGCTTCCTCAGAACCAGAAACAACACTTTACTTTACTTTATATCTGCAGTACATCAAAAAGAGGACATGAGAGTTGTTCATAAGTGAGCCATTCGATACATTCAATCTGTTCACCACCAATAATTCAAACAGGAAACATATCTATTTCTGTTGGTACCTACCTTTCACTTAACATTACTTTGGAAAGATCCACCCGAGAGGTAGTGAGGTAGTCAATAGACCCAACATTATAGGGTGACCCAAATAGAATTTTGAAAAATATTCGACCAAGATTCGCCTATTTGACATCCAGATCCAACAGAAAAAACATACTAGGGGAGAAAGAAAGAAAAAACAAAAAAACAAAACAAAACAAAACAAAAAAAAAAGGAATTTTATTTAAAATTCTCGTAATAAATCCAATATACACTAGTGAGTCCAATATATGTAAGTATAGAAACTGGAACTGGAGAGTTTCTTTAGTGGGAGCGATCCGGTATGTAGGCCATATAATGCATTCATTTTGGAGCTTTTGAAACATATTTTAACCAAAAATGTTTTTTCTTTTGATGGCTCCCACTACATCCAGGTACAGGGCGTGGTGATGGGCACTTGCTGTGCCCCATCCTACGCGAACCTGTACCTGGGGGGGTTAGAGCGCTCCCTATTTTCCAATCCCACTTTATCGATGTATCTGGCCAACATATCAACGACATTTTTCTGGTGTGGATTTCATGAAGGTACTATTCATTAACGACTTCAACCTCAGGTTTACTATGGAATCTAGCCTGGGGTCGTTGCAGTTCTTAGATCTTACCATAAATGAACAAGTAGATGGGACAATTACCACATCCCTATATAGAAAGAAAACTGCTGGAAATACTATTCTCCACGCAAGTAGCTCGCACCCTCAGGCCCTAATTAGGAGTATTCCCTATTCCCAGTATTTACGCCTTAGGAGAAACTGCTCAACAGAGGACGCATTCAGAATGGAAGCTAACCTGTTGAGAGTACGGCTACAAATACGGGGCTACAGTAAAACCACTTTAAAGAAGGCATTTAAAAAGGCCATTGATAGGGACAGGACGGATCTTTTGTTTGGTGATAGACAAAACAAAAAGCAAGAAAACATTACTCGAGTCATCACAACGTACTCAACCAATCATGATGATATCCGCAATATCATTGGCAGGCACTGGCATCTTTTAACTGGAGATAGGATTGTGAATAAATACATTGGAACTGTCCCACAAATTACATACAAGAAATGCCAATCTCTTAAAGATCGTTTAGTGCATACACATTTTCAGGGACCCTCTGAATTAGAAATAGACCCCCCGGGAATGTCAAGATGTCACGATTGTGACTAGTGTGGTTGGGTATTGGAGGGATCATCATTTGTACTCCCAAACGGAGAGATTCATAATATGAAATTTTCAGCTAATTGCCAAACGAAAGGCATAGTGTATATAGCCTTCTGTAAATGTGGTGCGTTCTATGTAGGCAAAACCTTCAGAAACTTCTGGAGGCGTATATATGATCACATATACTACATAAGAAAAAATCTACTCTATACTCCAATAGGGAGACATGTAGCTATGTATCATAGGAACGATACATCTATGGTCTGTTTTACGGCCCTAGAACGAGTAAAAGAGGACCCTAGAGGGGGAAATATAGATCGGAAACTACTGCAGCGTGAAGACAGATGGATCTTTAAATTAAATGCCACAAGGGCTCCTGGCCTTAATGACTCTCTCAGTTTCCGACCCTTTCTGTGATCCCTACTGGGACAGTTATGTATCTCTCGTGTATAACATTAAAACATACCTCCCTTCTCCCTCACTATGGTAAATGTTCAGTACATTTTAATGTGGGTAACTCCGAACCGTACCTTACTCTATGGACTCCTTAAAATGAATGAGACACTCTGAAGCATTGTATATTTTTGTATATATGGTTTTGTATTTTATTTAATATATATATATATATATATATGTTTTTTCTATGTACAGAAGACATGACTGTTTTGAAGTGGGCTACCATTGATGCTTCTCATATGCCATAGATACCTGCTTTTGGAAACCGACCTATCCTGGCTTTACCACTGGCATCTTAGATCCAACAGACTATTACAGGAATGGAGCACATAATTAAACCTCCTCTGGCATGGAAAACAATGGGCGGAATGTAATGGAACTATATCCATCATCCCTGCCTCGGTGGAGGAGTTGCGGTGGAGGCGTCGGAGGTGTTTCATTCCTTTTTAACATCTTAAAAATATGGCATGGCGAGTTACTAAGAAAAATCACGGACGTGTCTCAGCTACACAGATATTTTCAATTGCCTATACCTCTGGCGCATGCGCGGTGATATGAGGGGCCCGCGCTAGCGTCATTCATTATTCAAGCTGGTATTTTCTCCAGCTAATGAGATGATATCCTGATTGGCTTCTTAGGGCGGTCTTTATTTGAATTTTGGCGCCAAAATCACTATATAACCAGCACTCCAAGCAGACACACACTGCAGATGGAGTGCTGGGGAGCTGAGGATAGCATGCCTTTGACTTAAGGTAATTCTTATACCACTATCAGATCACTAGCCTACTTTCTATTTTCATACAACAATAGTTTATAGCTATTATAGTAGATATATATATATATTTTTTTTTTTCTCTATTTCTTTAGAATACTTATTTGATGGTTTGGTTGATGGCACCGTTACTACGGATCATTGACATCCCTTCCCAGACAGGAAAACCTTTATAGGAAACTTGTCAGGTATTTCAGGGTCTCTATTTGGATGGCACTATTTTAAACTCATTGACATATGCAAATATTTGCCTATTATATTAAATATTACATCTATTTCTCTATCTAGAGAGCCCTAACTTGACGTTCCGTCCCATTTTTTGGAAATCTTATGGATTAGAGGCTATTTAATCCTGTTTGGGGAAATTTTTATGCCCAATTAGGTACTTAACGGCTTCTTAATTATTATCATTAAGCCAAATATACTGAGATGTGATAGTGATACTGCTATTATAATTTTCAGGCACCGAGCTCCTCTCCCCCAACCAACCCCCCTCTTCTTATCATCCTTCGGGAGGATAACCTTGGAGACTCCATCTCTCAGCAGTGTTTATCCTTTGAATGTAGGTAGTTCTTATACTTACATATATTGGACTCACTAGTATATATTGGATTTATTACGAGAATTTTAAATAAAATTCCTTTTTTTTTGTTTTGTTTTGTTTTTGTTTTTTCTTTCTTTCTCCCCTAGTATGTTTTTTCTGTTGGATCTGGATGTCAAATAGGCGAATCTTGGTCGATTATTTTTCAAAATTCTATTTGGGTCACCCTATAATGTTGGGTCTATTGACTACCTCACTACCTCTCGGGTGGATCTTTCCAAAGTAATGTTAAGTGAAAGGTAGGTACCAACAGAAATAGATATGTTTCCTGTTTGAATTATTGGTGGCGAACAGATTGAATGTATCGAATGGCTCACTTATGAACAACTCTCATGTCCTCTTTTTGATGTACTGCAGATATTGTAAAGTGCTGTTTCTGGTTCTGAGGAAGCAATAAGCGAAACGCGTCAACCAGCAATAACCAGCAAGTTTGACTCAACAATTTGACTTCTTATATCTGTATACATATATTTAATAGGATACATTTTTTTCTTTTTAATGATAGATATATTATGTGTATATTATATGTGAATAAAAATAATTTGATTAAAACTTTCTTTGTATTGAGACATATGTCTGTTCAGGTACCGCAATAGTCCGTCAGGTTGGCTAAACCCCCTCTTGTTCTTTCTTTATACACAGAGGAGAAGCATCATGTTCCCGGACCAAATTGGGCTGAAAATAGATATGTATATAGTAGACATATTTCCTACATAGGTTAGTTAAAGCGGTTGTATACCTATTTTATTTTTAATTTTACCTACTTGTAAGCCTATAATAAGTCTTACCTGTAGGTAAAATGAATACCTCCTAAACCTGTACGGTTTAGGAGATATTTACTTTGCATGCAGCCACTGACGTCAGTGATGCATTCGGCGTGAATGCCCGATTGAAAGTCCGGCAGACGCTGCCGGACCTTGCCGGAAAGTAGACTCCCGCGCAGCGCGAGAGTGACGTCATCGTGGCTCCGACCACTCACATCGCCGGAGACGCGAACCCGGAAGACAAGCCGAGGGCAAATTGTCAGCTCCCTCGGAGTGGACCGGGATTAGATACCCCGACACCTCGTTCTAAGGTAAGTATTTTATAATGAGATAGTTTGCGGCACATACTAGCTCATTATGCCTTTGCCTTACAGGTTTTTTTTTTCTGCGGGTATACAACCGCTTTAACATAGATGTTGGGTGTGGAAGGGGGGCAGTAGTATATTTAGGTTTTGTGCTGCCCTAGGCCTGACTAAACTCATGCACCCCCTAATTTAAATATGACCCATCCCTTCCTGTTAAGGCCACACCCCATGCTGTTTAAGACCTGCCTTGAAATATTTGATTGGGGACACTAGTTTTGAGGGCCTGGAGGGGGGATGGTAATGAATTACCTTAATTTGCATAGATTTTCTCTCACATCCTGTCTGGCTATGAGGCAGGGAGTGAAGGGAAATCTCTGCAATAGGACAGGCATGGTAAAAAATAAACTGACAGGGCTTACACTATCCAAAATGAAAAAAAAGTGTTACCCATAGCTCTACTTTAAGCACAAATTTCTGATAATTTTCTGGAGAGGACTAAGAAGATATAACCATGCCAATAGTGCAGAAAAAAACATATAGCACAGTGAGGAAGGTTTGTGGTCCAGGATGATAGGACAGTCAAAATTAGAGTGGAATGCCACCCACCCACATATCGGAAGCAGGGAGGCCGCTTTATGGGGGGACTAGACTAATTTGCCTCTCAGCCCAGTCTACCCCATAGGACTGGTGCTACACTAACAGTGTAGCGCAAGCCAGCGGGGACGCTTTCCATGCTGCCCCCCTGCAAAGTGCTGCCCTAGGCCTGGATAGATTTAAGAGTAGTTAGGGTTAAGTTGGAACTCCACGTAAAAACCTGAGGGGTTTTAAATTTTTCCCACTTTGGCTGGACATAAACTTTAAATATACATTAGTAAGGTAGCAATAGTTTGATTGGGGTTTCCATTATTGCCTAAAGGGCTTTTTTTTTCTCTTCCCAGCTGAGAAGCCACGGCTTTTGTTTTTCAAAATTAATAATTCACATTTTATGAAATAATGCAGATGAGAAATGCACCCTTGCCAATAATATTATGTAAAATAAGCAAGGGTTTGTTCTATTTTGCTGCTATGCTGGTGCATATGAAATTGTAAAAAAATAAAAAAATACATGCCTGGAAGGCCACAGAAGACTTAAGATCCAAATATGACATATTTATTAAAATAAAACAAGATGTTTTTTTCATAATGATATTACAATCACATTTTTAGGGACAGAATTTCAGGGCCAAAATTCAGTTAGAAAATATTTGCTCAGTCAGTGTTAGAGCTTCATATTTTACTAACTTTTTAACAATAGTGACATCTAGTGGTAAAGAAAAAGTTTGCTTTTGTGCTTTCTCCTGTAGTTAGATTGCCATTGTGTAATACTTTTAATGAGCAAGTGGCAGAAGGTTGAATTTGTGTGCCATTCCTTTTTGTTTTTATTTTTAATCTTATTTTTAGTGGACTGCATGACCAAGTTACAGGATTAAGCTAGTTTAGTGTGCCCTGTCCTGTTGCAAACTGGTAGTGTCCTCTGTAAGTATGCCTGTTGGAGCACTTAGGTTTTCTAAGTGTTTCAACCTTTTTGGCTGACTTGGAGATTTGGTTGTTGGCAGGCTGATGGCATTGCACACTCCTTATCAAAGGCAAGCCGCTCCCAAATTAATTAGGAAGGCCAGGAGGCAGTTTTAAGCCCATATGTGTTGTATCTGGAGAAATGCTTCATGACACAGAGGAAAAAAGACCACTTCCGAATCAAGAAAAAGAAAGTCAAAAGAGTCAAAAGATGGAAAGCAGGGGCAACACTGACATAATTTTGTGACAGAACAAGTGAAGGAAAACCAACAGTCAGACAAGACAAAAGGCACAAGGCAAATAAAGATAGAGTTGACTGGCCTGACATTTGACCTTATTTGCAAGGCCATCAATGGGGAACAAGGGGACAAATTGGGCAATTGCCCAGGGCCTGCACTGTCTGCAATAATGTCTCCAATATTACCCAAGCCTATTGCAGATTTGCAGCAGATCATAGGGCTAGAATTAGATGTGGTTTACCATAACACTGCTCTATTATCAGCAGGCAGGGTGTCAAAAGGAGTGGTGGGGAGGCAAGCAGTGCATAGTATGTGGGCAGATTTTAAGGTAAAAAAAAACTTTCTGAGTGCAGCTCCCACACTATCCAGTGATGTGCACGAAAGCAGAGGCTCTCTCGTTCCTCATAGGCTCAGAGACAGCAACACCATTGGCTGTGAGGAAGGAGTGGGGGGAGGTGGGCCGAGCCATGCTCTCTGTGTCTATGGAGATGACTCAATCGCAAGCTTGTATGAGTGCCCTCACAGCAAGCGGCTTGCTACGGGGCACTCAGTGGGGGGACATGCTGGCGGGGGATCAAAAACCATTGCAAAGAGCTGGTAAGTATACCATGTTTTTTTTTTTTTTTTAAAGGGTTTACAACCACTTTAATATCATTTTGAGGCAAAGCAGAGTCTCCACAAATGGTGACACCCACAAAGGCTGAATGGCCCAAATGGTAGCCATACCAAGCAAGTGACCTCCTGTGTTCCCAGTGCAGCAGGGAGAGATCAGTGGAGATCAGTGTAGAATGGTGCCTACTACAGTCATTTCCAACTTCTATGGGGATGCCACAGGTATGGCACAGGTATGGCATATACATACCAAGTCGGACCAATGTAACCTTGGAAACATATTTTCATACCTAAACTTTAGCTTTAAATAAGTAACAAGTGACTTAAAAAAGAGCAAGAGGAAGAATTGGGTGGGGAGAGAACTGCTCTATTATACACAGAGTTCCTAGCAAACTGCAAATTGTTCATACAGAGAACCCACTGCAAGGGAATTATTATAGAAGAAGTGGTACTGTGCAGGGTCCATACGTGCAGAATAAGAAAAGATACTAAGAATTATACCCAGCATACAGGACAAGAGAAGAAGTGGCACTTAGAAGATTCCATACATATAGAATAAGAACAAATACTGATAATTATACCCAGCTTAGAGATGACGAGAAGAGGTGGTACTGTGCAGAGTCCATACATACAGAATAAGAACAGAGAATTACACCCAGCAGAAGACCACACTGGGTGCCACCCCTGTCAGCTAAGAACAGGAAATGGAGGCTACAGTTCACACAGGCTCACCAAAATTGGATAAAGGAAGATTGGAAAAATGTTGTCTGGTCTGATAAGTCTCGATTTCAGCTGCGACATTCAGAAGGTAGGGTCAGAATTTGGCGTAAACAACATAAAAGCATGGATCCATGCTGCCTCGTATCAACGGTTCAGGCTGGTGGTGGTGGTATAGTGGTGTGGGGAATATTTTCTTGGCTCACTTGGGCCCCTTAGTACCAATTGAACATCATTTAAATGCCACAACCTACCTGAGTATTGTTGCTGACCATGTATATCCCTTTATGACTACAGTGTACCCATCTTCTGATGGCTACTTCCAGCAGGATAATGCACCAGGTCACAAAGCTCAAATATTCTCACCACTGGTTTCTTGAACATGACAATGAGGTCATTGTACTCCAATTGCCTCCACAATCACCATCTCTCAAACCAAAAGAGCACCTTTGGGATGTTGTGGAATGGGAGAAACGCACCATGGATGTGCAGCCGACAAATCTGCAGCAACTGCGTGATGTTATCATGTCAATATGGACCAAAATCTCTGAGGAATGTCTCCAACACCTTGTTGAATCTATGTCATGAAGAATTGAAGGCAAAAGGGGTCCAATCCGGAACTAGCAAGGTGTACCTAATAAAGTGTCCGGTGTGTGTAGAGCCTGAGCCAGGATTTAATTGGTTAGGTTTAATGTGAAAGTGTTAGTTCACCTTTACAGAAACAAATGTAAAGGGGAAGTAACACAGTACACCCTCCCCCCCCAGTCCCTGCTATGTATACCTCTGGTTATTCTTAGCTGTCAGGGCTCCTGCAGCCGGTTGAGCAGTCTGAGGGTACCACAGCGGGTACCACATTCACAGCCATCAATAGATTTACACCTCACTGGCGAGGGAGAGTGGCTAAGAGGGAGATCTCACAGATGGAAACCCGCTGGATATATGATTTAAAATGCTATACACCCTCCGGATTAAACGTTGATTGAAGACGTGAATAGCTATATTAACAACAGTTGAGTTATGTACTTCTTGGAGAGATTTCTTGTATTTTGTAGTTAGGGAATGCTAGCATATAATGCTGTTTATAACACCTTTCACATTTATTGGTGACAGTTTATTAAATGACCACTAGAGGGGATATGTTCCTTTTTTATATAGTTGGTTTATTTTAATCTGATGTTTTTTTATATGTATTTTTAAATGTAATAGAATTATAACAAGTTTGATATACATTAAGGCTTACAGGGTGCCTCCAACAAATTAGCTTTGTACCTCTAAGCCATATTTATATATGTTATTACTATGCGGCATTGTTATAATAATAATAAGCTTTGTCATTTACATATGTAATTTGAGCGCTGACGTGATCACGTCTAGCAGCCAATAAGCCATAGCCCTGCTGGCGCATCCATTCGGGGGTTTTTCCTCCACGGTTTGCAATAGCTGTGACGTATTTCCTGTGAATGGAACGCAAGCGCAGGACATGATGCATTTCAGACAATTATTTCCGGTCTTCGCATCATTTCCGGAGGTTGATTCTTCCGGGATTCGCGTCAGCTGTGATACATGTAACAAGGGCATGCTTGTGCCCCATAGCCACACCTCTGATGATATCCAATAGGATGAAACATGTCATGTAAACCAGTTTACTAGCCATGTGGGCTTCACTATATGCTGCTTTATTTCTGTCTGGTTGGTCACCAAAAAGGGACCAAGCACCTTTACCAGGGACCACAGTGAGTAACTGAAGAAAGTACCGGAACCATATCCTCACCGAACGGGCATGATGGAGAATCGGGAAACTTCAGGCAGTGATCAAGTCAGGGACCCAGTCTGTGGTGGAGAGTCAAGCCAGGGACCTCACCGGTTAGCAGGGGTGAAGCCCGAGAAGTATCTGGAGTGTCAAGTTAGGGACCCAGCAGGGCAGCGTGGGTGATGCTTGAGGGAGATACCACCGCCAAACTTGGAGGAGCTCAAGGGATTCAGAGTCAATGAATCAGTGGGTCTAGTGAGAGACCGGAGCTCAGTGTTGAAGAACTACAAGAGGCAGTTGTAGTGGAGCTGAAAGAACTGTTATGTTTGCGTTCGGAACTGTTAAAGGACTGTTGCCATAGGAGACAACATTCCTGCATGTGCTGAAGGGGTGCCTTGCTGGGGCCTTTTCCTGCAGGGCTGTCCTCCTATTGAAGTCTCAGAGTCTGCTAATTGAAGCTATAACTACTTAAGGGTGTCCTGGCCCTAACCTTTTTTTACCCCAAAAATACAAAAAGGACTGTCAAAAGAAATAAAACCTCTTTTACATTCAAGAAGTGTCTGGCGCCCAAGGACTTTCACCATCTTTGCACCCACTATGCCTTACAACCCACTACATATTGAAGGATGTCATCTATCTTTGGCCTTGGAGGTCCTCATTAAGGTCAGAGACCTTGCTACATTTGGCGCCCAATGTGGGGCTAAGGTGTTGTCCTTGCAGCAGTCGCCCATAGCAACCGGCTTCTGCTCCATTGGGATTTTGTCAGGCTCCGTGGGAATGTGGTAAGTAACATTTACACTTCTTATAGACTGTGTTGTTGTGTGTACTATCAATGTGGGGAAGAACCATCAAGTCTCATTGCTCAGGGGGTAAGAATCAGCCTGGTCTTTTGACTCTTCCCGCTAGAGCTGTGAGGGTTAATACAGATGCCAAAATGGACTCCATTAGAATATTGGTGCGCCGCAGCATGAAGAAGGCGGCGTCACAGTTCCCAAAGAACTTTTGCACCAATCCGTTAGCAGGGGGAGGAGTTCCCGCTCTGCAGAGGTGAATAAGGAAGTGCCGCCACATGTATCTGATTGTGGGTTAGTGAAGGAGATGGCGCAGTTCGTGAGTGAGATGGGGGATTGGGGAAAGTACGCTCTGGGCATCTGCTTTGGCCCGAGTGGCGGAAAACCTGTCCTGATGGATACCGGTGTCCAATACGGACCAAACGACCAGCTTGCCTTGTATATGTATATGTCTTTTGATGACGCCCTGGAGGAGGGGCGAAACGCGTCGATGTAATTTCCGGCCAAGGATCTAACCACTGACGCCACTTCCTGTTCCCGTGGAGCGCACGCTAAACCAGCTGCAACCGCGGAAGTATCTGAGAAGTTTGCCTTCCTTTATGCATCCTGTAAGTAGCGCAGAGCGCGCATTTTAAAAATCCTTCTACAACACTTTAAAATTTGCTCTCTTCTATTATCGGTACAATATCTCCAAGAACATCACTGTGCCTTGTGTGCATGCATCGCTCCCTGGATCCTCTCATCCCACTGGCTTGTTTATTCAGCTCTGCTTTTGTGCCTACTTGCCGAACCACAGTTTGTCTGCATATCTGCCCTCTGCTTTGCTGCTCTGTCTGTCTGCTAGCCCGGTGAGTCTATTCCAAGAAGGAGCTCATATGTACATTTATTTTGGTTCTTGTTTTTTTGGGACAATAACTGGACTTACTCACATTCTTTTTTTTTTTTTTTTTTTTATATATTTTCTTACCACATTGATCACTTATTCAATTTTGGTATCTATGAAATAATTTTATGGTTATTATTCAATCATGTCACTTATGTAATAATTTATCACACATATTATTTGATGCTAGTTTATTTTTTATGGGATTGGTTTGTGTCAGACATGTAACCACTTCACACACATTATTGATGTTTGTCAATTTTGTTGGATCATTTATTATTTTGTCACAATTTTTGTTTGCCAGCGCTGTTTTATTGGTTTGAGCATTTTTTGAAGGTTATAGCACTTTCTTATCAGCAGCTGCACATTTTTTGTGTTTTCTTTTTCTCGTTCAATATTGCACACGTCTATTCCAGCGCCGTTTCTTTGTTTATATATGCCTTGTATATGGCTGGGGGCTACGAGTCCCTAGGACTGATTTGTGGAAAGTGCTCTGGCCTGACCACGCAGTTGAGGCCTTGGATCGTTTGTGGACATTGGGGGGAGTATCTGTTAGATAGTTGTCCCTCCAACCCTACCCCCACGGATCCTACAAGTGGTTTGGGACAAGAATGTTGCTGTCCCTTCGGAGAGTGATGCCTCAAAACTGTTGGTTGCCACCGAGTCATGCAGGAAGCCATTATCCCTGTCTCAGCGACTACCCCAAGACCCAGCACACCGATCGTTACTAAAGGCCGAGGTCGGGCCCAAATACTCGCACTGATGTCTGAGCCACCCGAGAGAAAAATACCTGGGCCGGGTAAGCCAGTGAGAGTGGTATGCCTGTGGGGGAAGTGATAACGGTGGCCGTGAGAGGGGATGTTGTGGAGGCGCCAGTCAAGGCGAAAGCCAAATGCAATTACATGCTGGCCGAAGAGTGCTCGACCATCTCGGATTCGGACATTCCGTCTGATGGTCTCTGTGAGAGCTCTTCTCTCTAGCAATGTGCAGGAGGATGAAGTACCTGCTACCACTACTACAAGGGTACATTTTATGCTGTCGGCAAGTGCAGCACCGCTGATTAGTATTGCCAGGCCCTGTGAGGAGGATCAAGGGAATCAATGGGTCCCCATAACCTGGCCTATCACGCCCATGCCGAGTTCCAAAGCAGATCGTAAGCCAGAGATGGTTGCTGAGTGTTCAGTCCTGCGCGCCCCAGAGGCACGCGTTCTACCTGGGAACGGAAACTCTAAGACCCTGACTCGGCTGTCTAAAATACAGTGCATTATAATAAAGAAGGTAGCGTCTGAATATGGATACTTGTATCTATACATACCAGCTCATCTGGAAGATGAGATCTTCGACAAGGAGGCTCAGTGGGTGGATGAGGCTG
Source organism: Lithobates sylvaticus (assembly GCA_028564925.1). Taxonomy (NCBI): domain Eukaryota; kingdom Metazoa; phylum Chordata; class Amphibia; order Anura; family Ranidae; genus Lithobates; species Lithobates sylvaticus. Next base: position 135,868,203 of record CM053036.1, on the reverse strand, counting down.
TGCGCAGTTTCCTGCCATGTTTCCCCCGGAAAAAAGACTTACCCCGGAAATAAGACCTAGCGTTATTTTCCAGGAGGGCTGCAATATAAGCCCTACCCCGAATATAAGCCCTTGTTTAAAATGCTTGTAAAATCCTATAATCCACGCTATTACAGTGGTATATAATGTACAATGTGTGTGTTTCTATAATATTATTGCAGGGAAGGGAGCTCCGGCGGGTCACAAAAGCGCAGAGAAAACACACACACATTGTACATTATATACTACTGTAATAGAGTGGATTATAGGATTTTGCAAGCATTTTAAGACAGCACATTACATAGTAAGACCTACCCCGAAAATAAGCCCTACTGTGTCTTTTGTTGCCAAAATTAATACAAGACCCAGGGTTATTTTCAGGGAAACACGGTACATATTCCTCTCCACCTGGATTTCCCTAAATTGTCACCTAAGATGGCTGCAAAATACCACTCTGTAGTAAATACCTAGAGCCACAGGTCAGAAGATCGACTTGAATAGTGTGGTTATTCGCATTAAACATTTTTTGTCACAACGCTGAACACCAAGGGAGAAACTGTGATCCTGCCTGATCCTGGGGATTACTGGTAACCGTTGCAAGAAAATATCAAAATCATCTCTGTGGATCACAATGCCTAGCATCAAGCCTGACAATAAGCCGGATGTGGTTGCCGGGTGCTCAGTTCAGCGTGATCCAGATGCCCAGGTCCTACCCAGATATGGGGATCCAAAAAACCCTGCCTCGGCTATCAATCTTAAAGTGGATAATCATAAAGAAAGTGGCAGAAGAATATGAGTACTTATACCCATACATACCTGCTCATTTGGAAGAGGAAACTCAATGGGTGGATGAAGCTTTGCGCAGGTTCCTCCAGATCCCTCTGCAGATAGACTTTCTGAAACTGTCACCCAAGGTGGCCGGGAAATACCTGTCAGTGTTAAACACCTGGGGCCACGGCCAGAAAATGTATCTGGATGGTATAGTCATCCGCCGACCAGCCAAAAAGGACATCAAGCGCTTTGTCAACACAGTAAATGCAAAGGGAGAGTCTGTAATTCTAACCGACCCCGCGTACTACTGGTAAACATCATCAAAATGATATCACCATTACATTGGATTACAAATATGTGTTGTGTGATGTGAAGGACGCTATGCTGACAGCCACTTCACACTCACATTCAAGTTGCTGGTTGTGGAGAACATTCCAGAGAGTTATACTGCCTGGAGTGTGCTGGACTGAATGCTGCCGGCAGATATATGGAGTGCTTACTTGAGCCATGTTGGCTAAAAGTTGAAGTTGTTGGGGTGATCCACCCTGACCTGTGGTCTTCAGCAGGCTGTTGCTTTTCAAGTGATGACGAAAATCTATGTCCCCGGCTGTCATATGGACAGACTGAGAATACCTTTGCAAGGGGACCTGTGTCCTGAAGTGCGGCCCCTTGCACCAAGGCCTGGCTGCTTGTTGTCTGAAATGCAGCTGTGCCTCCTTGTTCCCGGAGTTGTCCCTGAATAAGAAGGGAAACTGCTGGGAAGAATAGTCCACCCAGAGTGAAAGAAGGGGGACTCCACTGGGGGCACGTGATGTAAGGAGGGACTCCGCTGGGGACACCGGGTGTAAGGAGGGACTCCGCTGGGGACACCTGATGTAAGGAGGGACTCCGCTGGGGACACCTGATGTAAGGAGGGACTCCGCTGGGGACACCTGATGTAAGGAGGGACTCCGCTGGGGACACCTGATGTAAGGAGGGACTCTGCTGGAATGCCTGATGTAAGAAGTACTCTGCTGGGAATGCCTGATGTAAGAAGGGACTCTGTTGGATACACCTGATGGCATCTGGTGGCAGGCGATGTGTCAAGTGACACGCTCAGCGCGCCACATTTTTCTTCCCCCACTACGTCCCGCCTAGAAATTAATGCCCTATAAAAAGTGTCTCCAGCCCCCCGTTCTCCCCACCCCTGTTCTTTCTGCCCCCCCGGTGCTCTCAAGCCCCACCCATCGCTCTCCAGCCCCCAACCCCAGTGCCCTCTGCCCCCCATGCTCTCCACCCCTGTTCTTTTTTTCCTCCCCCTCCAGTGCTCTCTCAAGCTCTTCCCCAGCACTCTCCACTCCCCACGCCTGTACTCTCCACTCCCCCTGCATTTTGCCCCCACCCATGTGCTCTTCAACCCCGCCAGTGCTCTCCGTCCCACATAGTGCTCTCCAGTCCCCCGTGCTTTCCACCCCTGTTCTTTCTGGCCCGTGCTCTCAATATCCCCCCCAGCGCTCTCCACTCCCCACCCCTGTGATCTCCACTCCCCTCTGCTCTTTGCCCCCACCCATGTGCTCTCCAACCCCACCAGTACTCTCTGCTCCCCCTTCTATCTCTAGCTCCCACCCAGTGCTCTTCACTTCCCCAGGACCAGAGGACAGGCTGACTGGGGCCGGAAAATGAGGACGGCTGAAGGTGCAGGTGGCCAGGGACCACTCCATCTCACAGCAAACAGATCCTCTGGAAGCAGCACTGTCCCCATCCAAAACGAGAACAGACCCTGCCTGCTGCTGGCCATCATGGATATCCTGCTGGCATGCAAGGTACTGTACCGAGCATCAACAACACACCTTCCCACAGACAGGGACTGCAGACTGGGACATGGGTCACAGGAGGGGCTGCATTGTTGGGCACAGTGAGGCTGTATTGATGGGCACAGTGAGGCTGCAATGGTGGGCACAGTGAGGCCGCATTCATGGGCACAGTGAGGCTGCATTCACGGGCAGAGCACAGTGAGGCTGCATTTGGTGGGCACTGGTGAGGCTGCATTGAGCTCTTGTATCATGTCTGCAGTTTCTGACCATCTCCTGTATCATGTCTGCAGTCTCTGACCATCTTCTGTATCGTGTCTGCAGTCTCCTGAGGGAGTCTGGAGAGGAGTCAAGAGTAGGAGCGCCACCAGAATGGGGGTCATGGGAGAAGTCAGACATTTGCGGACTGTGGAGAGGAGATTATAGGAAAAAAACAGAGCCACCAAGCTGGAGCCGACTGACTGAGCCCTGCATGGTGCATCTGAGGGGAGGTCAGTGACAGCACCGGGGTCACTGATGTAAGGGGGGAGTGAATACTATAATGTAAGGGGGCACTGATCTAAAGGGTTTCCTCCCTATATCAGTAACCTACCCCCCCTTACCTTAGTGTATTCTTTCTCCGGAAGGTGCCCCCCCACAATCTGAGTTCCTGGGGTCCCCCTTGATGATTGACCACTTTTAACTGGAATTTGCTTATATATATATATATATATATATATATATATATATATATATATATATATATATATATATATATATATATATATATATATATATATATATATATATATATATAAAGCCCTATGTGATTTCACATCTGTCTTATCTATATATAATACACTCTTCAAATGTGCTTTAAAATGTATGGTTTTCCCTTTCATGAACAAGAAAATAATGACGTTATGCTGTTGCGCTGGTATAATAATGCTGTGGGGCTAGTATGACATTTTTTCCAGGGCTGGATTTTATTCCCAGTCCGGCCCAGTGTATGGGGCATGCATGGAGTGTGTATGGTGTAAAAATGACAATGGTCCCAAAAATTAGTCAAAATTGCCCAATGTGTCCGCCATAATGTTGCAGTCACGATAAAAATTGCAGATGGCCGCCATTACTAGTAAAAAAAAAATTATGAATAAAAATGCCATAAAACTAACCCCTATTTTGTGGACGCTATAACCTTTGCCCAAACCAATCAAGCGCTTATTGCGATTTTTTTTACCAAAAATATGTAGAGGTCTAAACTGTGGAAAAAAAATGTTTTTTTATATTTTTTTGGGGGGATATTTATTATAGCAAAAGGTAAAAAATAATGTGTTTTTTTTTTTTTCAAAAATGTTGCTCTATTTTTGTTTATAGCACAAAAAATAAAAACCGCAGAGGTGATCAAATACCACCAAAAGAAAGCTCTATTTGTGGGAAAAAAAGGACGTCAATTTTGTTTGGGTGCCACGTCGCACGACCGCGCAATTGTCAGTTAAATTGACGCAGTGCTGAATCGCAAAAAGTGCTTTGGTCTTCGCCAGCCAAATGGTCCGGGGCTTAAGTGGTTAAAGTGTGTCTATAGCCAAAACTGTTTTTTTTAGCTTTGGATAGAATGGAGAAGAGCAAGAACTCCTGTCAGGGTTTTACTGCCATTGGAGGCTATGTTTGGAAGACTCTTTTTACTTGTCTGTTTACAAAGGTTGTACCAGGACAGGAAGGGAGGGGAAATCTCCCTAACAGCAACACAGACAGAAGCAAACATGCTTTTTTTTTTTTTTTTTAATCAAGGTGATTGTAAAGGCTTATATTTTTTTAAAGGAGAAGTACAGTGCAGCTCGGTTTGCACTTCTGTGACCCGTTTTCAGCAGACAGACAGCTGACGTCACAGAGCCATCCCATGCTTGGGAAAGATCGCGACCATATGGTCAGAATCCGCCCACATGCCTGGACCTGGCTTATCCTCTCAGTGAGCCGCTGAGAGCCTTAGCCAGCTGTTCCCGCCCCTCCACAACCTAGCGCTCCAGGGAGCGTGAGGGGACAGAGCAGAGCACTGGTGACTGACAGTCTCCAGCTTTCTGCTCAAGGAACTTTGAGAACCGAGCGATCGGCAGTGTTTCAGCCTTAGAGCCAGCAGGCCACAGATGCAGCATCGGATCGATGCTGAATCCACCTAGGTAAGTATGATTGGATTGTACAGTGAAGGAACAGCAATTTGCTGATGAGTAGGGATGGGCCCGGTGTTCGATTCAAACCCATGTTCGAATCGAACATCGGCCGTTCGTCCGCTCGTCGAGTTCAGAACTCTGAGAGCCGTTCGCATCAAATTCGTGTGATGTGAACGGTCCACAATGCACTGCGCCAGTCGCAGTGCATTGCTGGCTGATGATTGGCCAAGCATGCACTGTGACTCCGCATGCTTGGCCAATCATAGAGCCAGCGGCGAGGAGAGCAATAATTGGCCACAGGCAGGATGCCTGTGGCCAATTATAGCTCAGGGGGTTTAGTACACGCCCCACACTATATAAGGCCGCTGCGCCGGCGGCCTCGTGTAGTGTGTTCCGGCGTTGAGGGGAAGAGTATTGCTAGGCAGGGACAGTGTACTGTACACTATATGTGAATTATTTCTGTGTGGGGAAAGTGTAGGGATAGAGGAAAAATAGGCAGGGATAGTGTATTCTTGTCAGCCTTTGCGTGTGGGGAAAGTGTAGGGATAGAGGAAAAATAGGCAGGGATAGCGTGTTCTTCTCAGGCATTTGCGTGTGGGGAATGTGCTGTTCTCTACCAATACAGCCATCTGCAGGAGTTATAAAAGTGGGGGTGGTGCTGCGCTGTTCCCCAGGGAGGTGGCCAAATCTACCACAAGGTGGCAGTAATGGGATAAAGACGTAAACCCTTTAAGTGTAGCAATCGTATGAGACAATAATAGTTGATGATGCGACTATTAAGTCGAAGTAATGCGAGTTGAGATAGATAATTCCCTTACTATACAAGATAAGGGGTATGGTGTGACCAATACAGGTTAATAAAAATTGCTATTGGTGAACCCAGGTAAAAATATATATAATAGAATTGTAAATAGTACTGAGGTGCGAGAGTGTAAATTGAACTAATAGCACCTAAATAAAACTACTAATAAAACACCATAAGCAGGTAATACAAAAAAATCAGATATACATATAAAATCATATAAGTGAACATATGGTAAAAATGTGTCTATAGATAAACAATTCCAAAGTGCATAGTAGATGGTGAACAAAATATAAAATCCTTAAAGTGCTAGTGCAAGTGTGCACAGGCTAAAAAATGCGACTGAGTGATTGAGTGACGGGTAAAACGATAAATATAATCGCATTGGAGATATGTGATGAGTAGAGGTATGTGCAGAGAAGTTGTACTGGAGTGAACAGTAGAACAATAAATATAAAGTGCAAAGTATGCGAGCATACAAAATAATGTATAAGCTGGATGAGACTAGTCAGCGTGACTATAGATGAAAAAATCCCTGGCAAAATATAAAGCTACCAGTAAACAAAGTGGAATAAAGTTTGAAATATAAAATATAACGAAATGCTAGGTGCAGACGCAAAGTGCACACACAGATATCCTATAGGTAAAATCGCATAATGCAGGATGCGTAAAAAATAGTCATATGCGACTAAAATCGCATAGTCACATGCGACTAAAATCACATAGTGCAGGATGCGTATAAAATAGTCATCTGCGACTATGTTGCATGCATATAAGTCTGTGATAAATAAGTCAATCCTCAATAGTTTATAAGTATATAATAATTTCTTGTGGTAAGAAGGTGAGGGTAGTGATGTGATTCTTGGGTCACAGGTGATGTCCGTGCAGTGGCTTGTTTCAAGCAGTGGGGGGTCACTCCTCTTCGTGTGGGGTACACTAAAGTGAGCAATGGACCCTTACCTTGCGGAAAAGGGTTAACCGCATATAAATGATGTAAAGGGGTCTGCTTTCTTCTCCTTCCCTCACGGTGGTCTGCCTGGGTAGGTGCGTATTCCTTTTCCCTGGTTCCAGGTATATCTAGCCTTTGTAGCTCACGGCAGATGCCGGAGTGATAGGTAAGAAATGAGGGGGGGGACCGTATAGTGTAGTATGTTTAAAATTTATTTGCTCAATAAAAACAGTTTAATATAGTACCTAGTACTCACAATAGAACTCACAGAATAAAAATAAATATTTTCTCTTATCTTAGACGAGCGCCGAGCTCGTTCCATTTGCTTCCTTGTTTGTATTGAATGCCTCTCCTGTCCCTACGCGTGGCGTCATGTGACTTCATCAGGGGATACTAGGGGGGCATTCTGCTGTTGTTTAAATAGTCTCTATGCATGTAGCTAATTGGCAGCCATTTTCCTGTAGTTTGCATATAAAATTGCATTGGCGGCCATTTTCCCGACTATCGCGGGCGCGGCCATTTTGTTGGTTATTTAGTAACTTGTGGTCAAGTGAGATGTCCCCGCCATGGGCGCGGCCATTTTGTTGGTTATATATACTGTGTGATTGCCGTCCATCGTGAGTAACGGTGGTCGGACGAAAATCTCACTATCTATGGGAGCCAGAGGGAAATTTGTGCAGCAAGTTAATTTACATGATGTAATATAATGTTGTATACATATTGCTAGCCACATTCGGAAAGACATAATGAGGCTTTCATACGAACATTAGTATATTGTAAATACACAAATGTAAAAAAAAAAAAAAAAAAAAAAAAAAAAATTAAAAATAGGTATGAAGTTAAAAATCATTTTGGCCATATTAAAAGAGCCGGGAATATACTTAAATACATCTCCATAAAAATGTGTAAAATAAAGATGTAGTTAAAATTAGGTATAAATAATATATATAAAATATATATATATATATATATATATATATATATATACACATATATATATATATATATATATATATATATATATATATATATATATATATATATATATATAATAGGCCATATTACAATCAAATATCATGCTAAGACCCAGAGGAAATATATAAAAAAATATACCATACTTATCATATAGAGTATATATAAAATATACACTAGATATTATAAAAAAATATATATAAATATAGAAAGCCAGGAAAAAGGGGAGCAGCGGGAATATATAAAAGGGTGGATGGTGCGATGAAACCAGGATAGGTGGTGGAATATAAAACCATACAAATTACTTGAAATGGTTATATAAAAGATGAATATTTTAAAAATCACTTAAAAAACAATTAAGATCAAACTCTATGTTCATACCCCTAGGCGAGAAGGTGTCTAATGTAAAGATCCATTTGGACTCAATTTGACTAAGGGTTCTGACTTTGTGCCCTCCTCGCCAGTGTTTAACGTAAGGTTCTATGCCCCAAAATTTTAAATTAGTGGGGTCTTTGTTGTGATGTAGTAGAAAGTGTTTCGACACACTATGTTTGTCATAGCCCTTTACAATGTTTTGGACATGTTCTTTGATGCGTATTCTCAGTAAGCGCTTAGTGCGACCCACATATTGTAGGCCGCAACTACATTCCAGGGCGTACACCGCGCCTTCTGTATTACAACAGGTGAAGTCCTTTATTTCATATGTGTCTCCTGTACTCGTGGATGTAAATTCAAATTTCTTTTTGTTAGGGCGCTTGGTTCTGGTACACGCATAGCATCTTTTACACGGAAAGAAACCCTTTCCGGTAAAAAAGGAGAATGGTTTCTTAGGAGGGTCCAGTATACTTTTAACTACTTTGTCTCTGATAGTAGGTGCTCTTTTATAAATAAATTTTGGGTAGCTCGGTAGAGTTATCTGCAATTGCTTGTCCGCTAAAAGTATATGCCAGTGTTTTTTTACAATATTTTCAATCTTTCTAGTCTGCTCCTGTCCATTTCTTTCACTTCTTCTATGTTATTTTTGATAAACAGACCATCAAGTGAAAGAAATGGACAGGAGCAGACTAATTCAAGATAAAAATAAAAAAGCGACCGTACCAATAAAAGTCCCGATAATTTTAAACTACAATATACAGCATAGAAAGATTGAAAATATTGTAAAAAAAACACTGGCATATACTTTTAGCGGACAAGCAATTGCAGATAACTCTACCGAGCTACCCAAAATTTATTTATAAAAGAGCACCTACTATCAGAGACAAAGTAGTTAAAAGTATACTGGACCCTCCTAAGAAACCATTCTCCTTTTTTACCGGAAAGGGTTTCTTTCCGTGTAAAAGATGCTATGCGTGCACCAGAACCAAGCGCCCTAACAAAAAGAAATTTGAATTTACATCCACGAGTACAGGAGACACATATGAAATAAAGGACTTCACCTGTTGTAATACAGAAGGCGCGGTGTACGCCCTGGAATGTAGTTGCGGCCTACAATATGTGGGCCGCACTAAACGCTTACTGAGAATACGCATCAAAGAACATGTCCAAAACATTGTAAAGGGCTATGACAAACATAGTGTGTCGAAACACTTTCTACTACATCACAACAAAGACCCCACTAATTTAAAATTTTGGGGCATAGAACCTTACGTTAAACACTGGCGAGGAGGGCACAAAGTCAGAACCCTTAGTCAAATTGAGTCCAAATGGATCTTTACATTAGACACCTTCTCGCCTAGGGGTATGAACATAGAGTTTGATCTTAATTGTTTTTTAAGTGATTTTTAAAATATTCATCTTTTATATAACCATTTCAAGTAATTTGTATGGTTTTATATTCCACCACCTATCCTGGTTTCATCGCACCATCCACCCTTTTATATATTCCCGCTGCTCCCCTTTTTCCTGGCTTTCTATATTTATATATATTTTTTTATAATATCTAGTGTATATTTTATATATACTCTATATGATAAGTATGGTATATTTTTTTATATATTTCCTCTGGGTCTTAGCATGATATTTGATTGTAATATGGCCTATTATATATATATATATATATATATATATATATATATATATATATATATATATATATATATATGTATATATATATATATATATATATATATATATTTTATATATATTATTTATACCTAATTTTAACTACATCTTTATTTTACACATTTTTATGGAGATGTATTTAAGTATATTCCCGGCTCTTTTAATATGGCCAAAATGATTTTTAACTTCATACCTATTTTTAAATTTTTTTTTTTTTTTTTTTTTTTTTTAAATTTGTGTATTTAAAATATACTAATGTTCGTATGAAAGCCTCATTATGTCTTTCCGAATGTGGCTAGCAATATGTATACAACATTATATTACATCATGTAAATTAACTTGCTGCAGTAATTTCCCTCTGGCTCCCATAGATAGTGAGATTTTCGTCCGACCACCGTTACTCACGATGGACGGCAATCACACAGTATATATAACCAACAAAATGGCCGCGCCCATGGCGGGGACATCTCACTTGACCACAAGTTACTAAATAACCAACAAAATGGCCGCGCCCGCGATAGTCGGGAAAATGGCCGCCAATGCAATTTTATATGCAAACTACAGGAAAATGGCTGCCAATTAGCTACATGCATAGAGACTATTTAAACAACAGCAGAATGCCCCCCCTAGTATCCCCTGATGAAGTCACATGACGCCACGCGTAGGGACAGGAGAGGCATTCAATACAAACAAGGAAGCAAATGGAACGAGCTCGGCGCTCGTCTAAGATAAGAGAAAATATTTATTTTTATTCTGTGAGTTCTATTGTGAGTACTAGGTACTATATTAACCACTTCAGCCCCGGACCAATTGTCAGCTTAAGGACCAGAGGTCTTTTTTCAATTTCGCACTGCACTACTTTAACTGGTAATTGTGCGGTCATGCAATTTTGTAACGAAACGAAATTTGCGTCCTTTTCTTCCCACAAATAGAGCTTTCTTTTGATGGTATTTGATTGCCTCTGTGATTTTTATTTTTTGCGATATAAACGGAAAAAGAGCGAAAATTTTGAAAAAAAAAGAGATTTTCTACTTTTTGTTATAAAAAAAATCTAATAAACTCAATTTTAGTCAAACATTTGGGCCAAAATGTATTCAGCCACATGTCTTTAGTAAAAAAAATGCCAATAAGCGTATATTTATTGGTTTGCGCAAAAGTTATAGCGTCTACAAACTAGAGTACATTTTCTGGAATTTACACCGCTTTTAATTTATGACTGCCTATTTCATTTCTTGAGGTGCTAAAATGGCAGAGAAGTACAAAACCCCCCCAAATGACCCCATTTTGGAAAGTAGACACCCCAAGCTATTTGCTGAGAGGCATGTTGAGCCCATTGAATATTTTTTTTTTTAGTCCCAAGTGATTGAATAAAGACAAAAATAAAAAATAATTTTTTTTCTCTTCAAAAAGTTGTCACTAAATGATATATTGCTCACACATGCCATAGTTATATGTGGAATTGCACCCCAAAATACATTTTGCTGCTTCTCCTGAGTATGGGGATACCACATGTGTGGGACTTTTTGGGAGCCTAGCCGCGTACGGGGCCCCGAAACCCAAGCACCGCCTTCAGGATTTCTAAGGGTGCAAATTTTTGATTTCACTCCTCACTACCTATCACAGTTTCGAAGGCCATAAAATGCCAAAATAGCACAAAACCCCCCCAAATGACCCCATTTTGGAAAGTAGACACCCCAAGCTATTTGTTGAGAGGCATGGTGAGTATTTTACAGCTCTCATTTGTTTTTGAAAATGAAGAAAGTAAAGAAAAAAAATTTTTTTTTTTCTTTTTTTTCAATTTTCAAAACTTTGTGACAAAAAGCGACATCTGCAAAATACTCACAATACCTCTCAGCAAATAGCTTGGGGTGTCTACTTTCCAAAATGGGGTCATTTTGGGGGGTTTTATGCCATCTGGGCATTCCATGGCCTCCGAAACTGTGATTGGCAGTGAGAAGTGAAATAAAAAAATTACTCCCTTAGAAAGCCTGAAGGCGGTGCTTGGTTTTTGGGGTTCCGTACGCAGCTAGGCTCCCAAAAAGTCCCACACATGTGGTATCCCCGTACTCAGGAGAAGCAACAGAATGTATTTTGGGGTGTATTTCCACATATGCCCATGACATGTTTGAGCAATATATCATTTAGTGACAACTTTTTGTAAAAAAAAATATATATATATATTTTTTTTTTCATTATTCAATCTCTTGGGACAAAAAAAAAAAATATTTAATGGGCTCAACATTGCTCTCAGCAAATAGCTTGGGGTGTCTACTTTCCAAAATGGGGTCATTTGGGGGGGGTTTGAACTGTCCTGGCATTTTATGCACAACATTTAGAAGCCTATGTCACACGTCACCCACTCTTCTAACCACTTGAAGACAAAGCCCTTTCTGACACTTTTTGTTTACATGAAAACATATTTTTTTTTTGCAAGAAAATTACGTTGAACCCCCAAACACTATATATATTGTTAAAGCAAAGGCCCTACAGATTAAAATGGTGGGTGTTGCATTTTTTTTTTCCACACAGTATTTGCGCAGCGATTTTTCAAACGCATTTTTTTGTGGAAAAAATACACTTTTTTTTATTTTAATGCACTAAAACACACTATATTGCTCAAATTTTTGATGAAATAAAAAATATGATCTTAGGCCGAGTACATGGATACCAAACACGACATGCTTTAAAATTGCGCACAAACACGCAGTGGCGACAAACTACATACATTTTTAAAAGCCTTTAAAAGCCTTTACATGATACCACATTAGATTCACGGAGGAGGTCTACTGCTAAAATTACTGCCCTCGATCTGACCTTCGCGGTGATACCTCACATGCATGCTGCAATTGCTGTTTACATATGACGCCAGACCAACGCTTGTGTACGCCTTTGCGCAAGAGAAGGGGGGGCAGGGGTGCTTTTTTTTTTTTTTTTTAGTTTTTTTTTTATTTATTTAGCTTTTTTATTCTATTTTTAAACTGTTCCTTCCATTTTTTTTCTTTGTTATGATTTTTTATTGTTATCTCAGGGAATGTAAATATCCCCTATGATAGCAATAGGCAGTGACAGGTACTCTTTTTTTGAAAAAATTGGGGTCTATTAGACCCTAGATCTTTCCTCTGCCCTCAAAGCATCTGACCACACCAAGATTGGTGTGATAAAATGCTTTCCCAATTTCCCAATGGCGCGGTTTATATCCGGGAGGGGGGACATTCCCTCCTACTGCTTGTAAAAGCAGTCTAGAGGCTAATTACCCGCTAGAATTGCTTTTACATGAAAGCCGATCACTGGCTGAAAAGAATGATACCAAGATGATACCTAAACCTGCAGGCATCATTCTGGTATAACCATTCAAAGTCCAGCAACATACTGGACATATATTGTAATCTTTTTTTTTTTCATGCAGCCTCTTGGCTGAACGAAAAAAAAGAGATTGATTGGTGGGTATGCCCACCATTAGAATACCTCCCTTCATCCACCCACTTCTAATGATGGGCATACATGCACCATTTATATATGCCGATGCATGGGGGCATCCTCCCGCAAAAGTTATGCCGTGTACACACGGTCGGAATTTCGACCGTATGTACGTGGCATTAGGAGCCAATCGCTCCTCCGCCCCCCCCCTGCTGCCCCCATGCTTCGGCACATATGCTCTTTTTTTTAACTGTGGTGGTGAAATCACCTCCTACAGCGTTGGAGTCGCGGCTTTATGTATCGTGGGAGCAAACGCTGTTGCTGTCAAGATAAATAAATCCGCGCTGCAACTGAATGGCGCACCTGAAAACAAAAAAATGCTTAACACTAAAACACAGTAAACAAAATTACATACCTGAAAAGCAAGCATGATAAAACATGATAAAACATAATAAAACATTGCAGAATAGAATGGAGTAAAAAAAGAGCAACAATAGAGAGAGAGAGAGAACAATAAAACGACAACTATTTTTGTTTTTTTTATTTTTTTGAGATTCACAGGTAAAAAAGCTCCTGACTGTTAGCGACTGAATCAAAACGCTACCACAAAAAAAATGTTAGCGATCGCAGGGATCAGGCCTGACTCTGCGAACACTGCAGTTATGTGTGCTTAGTGTTTTGTAAGTGACAGTGATCGATCGATACTGCACTTGGGTGGGCTGGGCTGGGCTGGGCGGAGGGGGAAAACGCAGGTGCTAGCAGGTATCTGGGCTGATCCCGCTAACAATGCGTTTTTTTGGAACCCTAAACTGCTGGGACGCTAGTATAGATCTGATCAGATCAGATATTGATCTGTTCAGATACTATACCACTAAGGGAGGTGTATGCTTTGCGCGTGGGTGTTTGCGGTACTGGCACTAACCTGGGGCGACGCAGACCTTATTTGACCCTAAAACCTAATTGATATCACCCGCCGGGCGATCAGGGGGTTAAACCGTTATTGGGTAATAAATGGCGGGTGCCCTGACAGTATAAAAAACAAGCTAACTAACCAGCGTCACCCGTAACAGTAATACAAAAAAAAAACTGGTTACCTAGCGACACTAATGCAGGGATCAGAAAAACGATCGCTTAGTGACACTGGCAAAAGGGGGTGAAAGGGTTAACTAGGGGCAATCAGGGGGTTAAACCTTTATTAGGTAATATATGGGGGTACCTGACGCTATATAAAAACCTGACGGGGAACCTAAATAACGAAATAACTAACTGGCTAACCAGCGTCACCAGTGACATTTTATACGGTGATCACTGGTGAAAGGGTTAACTCTAGGGCAATCAGGGGGTTAAAACCTTTATTTAGGTTGTAATATGGGGGTACCTGACCTATAAACCTATTTATGAACCTATATAAACATGGCGGTTAACCTAAAAAAAAACTGGTTACCTAGCGACACTAATGCAGCGATCAGAAAAACGATCGCTTAGTGACACTGGCAAAAGGGGGTGAAAGGGTTAACTAGGGGCAATCAGGGGGTTAAACCTTTATTAGGTAATATATGGGGGTACCTGACGCTATATAAAAACCTGACGGGGAACCTAAATAACGAAATAACTAACTGGCTAACCAGCGTCACCAGTGACAGTTATACGGTGATTACTGGTGAAAGGGTTAACTCTAGGGGCAATCAGGGGGTTAAAACCTTTATTTAGGTTGTAATATGGGGGTACCTGACCTATAAAACTATTTATGAACCTATATAAAACATGGCGGTTAAAAAAAAAAAAAAATGGTTACCTAGCGACACAATGCAGCGATCAGAAAAACGATCGCTTAGTGACACTGGCAAAAGGGGGTGAAGGGGTTAACTAGGGGCAATCAGGGGGTTAAACCTTTATTAGGGGGGGGTAGGGGGCTACCTAGGACCTAAAACTAACTGCCCTGACAGTTATTACAGTCACACTGACACTAAATGCAGTGATCAGTAAATAAATGATCACTGCAATTAGTGACACTGTGACTGGGGGGGGAGGGGGTGATCTGGGGGGTGATCAGGGGGTGACAGGGGGGTGTTTTGTGTGCCTAACTGTACTGGTGTCAGTGTAGTGTTGTGCACTAACCTTAACATGTTCGCCGCTCGGCGTCTCCGGTCACATAGACCGGCGCACCGAGCGTGACATCACTTCCGCCTTCCTGTCTATACAATAGACAGGAAGGGGAAGCTTTTCATTCGCCAGGAGCGATCGCGAGGGGGTGGCCAGAAACCACTGGCCGTCCCCTCGTCCCGGATCGCTCCTGAAGCGATGCCGACCGTCCCCGCCGGCGGAGGGGGGTCCGATCGGACCCCCCAACCGCCTAAAGAATGGCACGTACAGGTACGTGGTTCTGCCTGTACGTGCCATTCTGCCGACGTATATCTACATGGGGCGGTCGGCAAGTGGTTAAACTGTTTTTATTGAGCAAATAAATTTTAAACATACTACACTATACGGTCCCCCCCTCATTTCTTACCTATCACTCCGGCATCTGCCGTGAGCTACAAAGGCTAGATATACCTGGAACCAGGGAAAAGGAATACGCACCTACCCAGGCAGACCACCGTGAGGGAAGGAGAAGAAAGCAGACCCCTTTACATCATTTATATGCGGTTAACCCTTTGCCGCAAGGTAAGGGTCCATTGCTCACTTTAGTGTACCCCACACGAAGAGGAGTGACCCCCCACTGCTTGAAACAAGCCACTGCACGGACATCACCTGTGACCCAAGAATCACATCACTACCCTCACCTTCTTACCACAAGAAATTATTATATACTTATAAACTATTGAGGATTGACTTATTTATCACAGACTTATATGCATGCAACATAGTCGCAGATGACTATTTTATACGCATCCTGCACTATGTGATTTTAGTCGCATGTGACTATGCGATTTTAGTCGCATATGACTATTTTTTACGCATCCTGCATTATGCGATTTTACCTATAGGATATCTGTGTGTGCACTTTGCGTCTGCACCTAGCATTTCGTTATATTTTATATTTCAAACTTTATTCCACTTTGTTTACTGGTAGCTTTATATTTTGCCAGGGATTTTTTCATCTATAGTCACGCTGACTAGTCTCATCCAGCTTATACATTATTTTGTATGCTCGCATACTTTGCACTTTATATTTATTGTTCTACTGTTCACTCCAGTACAACTTCTCTGCACATACCTCTACTCATCACATATCTCCAATGCGATTATATTTATCGTTTTACCCGTCACTCAATCACTCAGTCGCATTTTTTAGCCTGTGCACACTTGCACTAGCACTTTAAGGATTTTATATTTTGTTCACCATCTACTATGCACTTTGGAATTGTTTATCTATAGACACATTTTTACCATATGTTCACTTATATGATTTTATATGTATATCTGATTTTTTTGTATTACCTGCTTATGGTGTTTTATTAGTAGTTTTATTTAGGTGCTATTAGTTCAATTTACACTCTCGCACCTCAGTACTATTTACAATTCTATTATATATATTTTTACCTGGGTTCACCAATAGCAATTTTTATTAACCTGTATTGGTCACACCATACCCCTTATCTTGTATAGTAAGGGAATTATCTATCTCAACTCGCATTACTTCGACTTAATAGTCGCATCATCAACTATTATTGTCTCATACGATTGCTACACTTAAAGGGTTTACGTCTTTATCCCATTACTGCCACCTTGTGGTAGATTTGGCCACCTCCCTGGGGAACAGCGCAGCACCACCCCCACTTTTATATATCTAGTTTGGTAGGTACGGTATGACCTACACCAGGTGCCTGCAGCAGTCCCCCCACAGTCAGTCCCCACCACCCACCCTTACCCTCCCCCTTCCACTGTAGCGCAGGAATACCCCACTACATCTGCAGGAGTTAGTGTGTGTGCTGTGTGAGTCTAGCACAGCACAGTATACAACCTGCACCTGTATCTGCCCTTCTGCCCTGTTGTCATCTAATCCAGCCATCTGCGACATGACATTAAAGCCGTAAGCAGTTTTAAATGGCTTCTTTGTTTCCTTTACAAATGTCATTTTGTGCAGGGACAGTTCTAAACACGGGAAACACATACCACTTCACAGGCATACTTTAGACACCCCCCAGGTACCATATTTAAAGGAATATTTCACTTTTTCTTTCACTTTATGCATCATTAAAATTACTGCTCCCGAAAAAACGTCAGTTTTTAAAACTTCTTTTTGCATTGATACATGTCCCCTGGGGCAGGACCCGGGTCCCCAAACCTTTTTTATGACAATAACATGCATATTGGCCGTTATAATTAGCACTTTAGATTTCGAACGTTTGCGTCCATTGTAACTAATAATGTTCTAACGTTCGTGTGAACTTTCGGTCCGTTCGCAGGTTTTGGTGCGAACCGAACCCGGGGTGTTCGGCTCATCCCTACTGATGAGTTAATTTCCTCATTCTGCTTTCTCTTCCTATCAGCACTATACAGTTAATACTTCCTAGTTTAAAGATGAGCTATAGCTTGATACAATTATAAATACTGTAGCTGATGACTTTTAAAAATCAGGTGCTTACTAGTGCCTGAGGTCCAGCGCTGTCTTCTTGCAGCCAGTTCGTACCGCTGTGGGCTCCTGCCACCACTGTCTTAGATATGGGAGCCAGCTGTGGCTTCCTGAGGAACACCAGCTGACTCCCCCTGCACACGTGCGAGCTCACGCAGCACTTTGGGAATGATCCTGCAGCCTCCTGGGACATGTCACGTGTTCCTAGGAGGGAATGGGGTGGGGCAAGAGTCATCTTCCTCGCCAAAGTGCGGATTGCAGAAGTGGGAGCAGGTACCATTTTTTGAGTGATGTTCCAATTCTACAGCACAGAGAATTATAGAAGGCTACTACTAAGTTTAATTCAGGTACTTACACTCGTAGACTAGATGCCTTTAAAAATACATTTGTTTTTAATACATAACTGCATTGAACAGTGTTTTTCAATACCTGCCTGAAGTTAATGATAAAATACAGTGCATGACCCGTTAAAGCCTTTTTGAAATCTCCCAAACCCAACATTCCTTTGACATCTTTAAATGTTATGTTACGCCATAACCCCGTGCGGGGCGGCTGAATTTTCTGGGCTTACCGATTACCTCCACCAGCTCGTACACGTTGTTCTTGTCTAGGGGTTCCCAGGGTTGATACCCAGTAACTGCAGAGACTGACACTTGAATTCCTTTTTAGGATTTTTATTTGCTCAAAACATTAAACAGAAACACAGTCTCTCAGTTGAGAATAGAGGGTATGGGTATAGAAGCTCAGGCACTTTGGAACTGCTGATACTCAATAAATGTCTCTCTCTAGCCACCTGAGATCTGCGCTATAGCCGAATGACAGCTACAGTGCGGATCTAATATGCCAGGACGACGTCTATTAAGGTCGTAACGGCAACGAGCTGCCTGCGTGCCCCCTGATGGGCGCGCGCGGCACGCTCTGTGATCCGCGAGTCTGTGAGACTTGCTGGATCACAGATCCGACCCCTTACCACGTGATCAGCTGTCAGCCAATGACAGCTGATCATGTGATAATAACCGAGCCGGTAATCGGCTTTTTTTCCTGCTCGCGCTGACAGCGCGAGGAGAAAAAAAAAAAGATCACCGGCGGCAGTGAGAGGGACATCAGTCCCTCTCACTGCAATATGCCCAGGGTCCATGGTGCCCACCTTTGGCTAATAAAAGTGCCCACTAGCTCCACCTGTCAGTGCCCACAGTCAGGGCCAGATTAAGAACATCATGGGCCTGGTGCTGAGGATTTTGGTGGGGCCTTTTATAAACAATAAATTAATAAATAAAAATGCAAACAATTTTTTGTTTTAACAAATTAAATTAAAAAGAGAGGGAGGATGAGAGAGAGAGAGAGAGAGAGAGAGAGAGAAAGGGGATGAAAGAGGTGTGAGGGGTAAGGGAAAGAGGATGAGAAAGGGGGGATGAGAGAAAGAGGATGCACATGAGCATGTGTGGGAATGACATCAACACAGCCCGGCCAAGGCAAGTGACCGAAGGCACAGAACCCGGAAGGAAGACGATGGAAGCGTCCGGGTCGGATTGATCACAGCACAGCACTGGAGGGCTCAGTCTGACAATTTAAGTGTACCCTAATGTGCTAATATGCTGTGCATACTTGTACATTATGGCATAACCTACCTAAGGGCCTCTAAAAAATAGTAATGTTAGAAAAGTTTACTACCGCTTTAATATCATTGGAATCCAGGAGCCTCTCATGGGGCCCTCTACTGACCCGAATAGTTGCCAACATTTCAAAAATATTTTCAGGGACACTTTTTTACAAGTGCTATATTTAGAGTAGCTGACATCACCCATGTTCCTCTATACATCACAATAGTAATTACAAAATTAAATAAGTACTAATAATGGGGCAATTTTAAAGAACTGTTTTTGTGGGTAAGAGGCATAGGGGAGGAGAATGGATGGTATAAAAGTGGGAAGTATGTGCAGGTGAGGGAGAGGAATGTGGAGGGTCTAACAGTGGGCACTATGTACATGAGAGGAGTGCGGAGGGTATGGCAGAAGGCACTATGTACAGGAGAGGAGTGTGAAGAGTATGACAGTGGGCAGTATGCACAGCAGAGGAGTGTGGAGGGTATGACAGTGAGCAGTATGTACAGGAGAGGAGTGTGGAGGGTACGACAGTGGGCACTATGTACAGGAGAGAAGTGTATGACAGCGGGCACTATGTACAGGAGAGGAGTGTGTAGGATATGACAGCGGGCGCTAAGTACAGGAGAGAAGTGTGGAGAGTATGACAGTGGGCACTATGTATAGGAGAGGAGGATGAAGGAATCTGGGAAGGAAAAATGTAAAGGTTTGTGGAAGGCTGTTTAGGAACTGTGTAGTGGTTAAGCGGGCCATACATGGATTGAAATTGCACCAATTAAGCAGAGACCAGCCATAGTCGATCTATGTATGGGCTACCTGGTTTTACACAAGTCAACCTATTAACCGACTTGAGTACAACCAGCCTGTCAGGTTTTCCCCAAAACAATCAGTGCTGCCAGCTATAGTTAGCAACACTGATCATCGTATTCACTGCCAGAACACAATAAGACTGCAGGAGTGATTCCCCCATTCACAGGTCAGCAGGTGAGAGGGTGTGTGGGGACAGGCTGGGGAGAGATACTAGTCAGTGGCTGGGTAGGCACTGGTTAGTATCAGATCCAGATACACACAGGTTACATATGCCACGATCGTTAGAGTGAGAACAATAATTCTAGCCTTAGACCTCCTCTGTAACTCTAAACATGTAACCTGTAAAAAAATTAAAGCATCGCTTGGTACACGAAAAATATCGTGCTAACTTTAGTGTTTTTTTTTATGAATGAAACAGTTTCTTTCCAAAAAAAACGTTTGAAAAATTGCTGCACAAATATGTAACATAAAAAGTTGCAAAGACCACCATTTTATTCCATAGGGTGTCTGCTAAAACAACATATATAATGCTTGAGGCTTCTGAGTAATTTTCTATCAAAAAAATTATGATTTTTACATGTAGGAGAGAAGTGTCAGAATTGGCCTGGGTGGCAAGGGGTTAATTATCATAAGTAATATACAAATAATTATTATAAGCACTGTGAGTTCATCCTCTCAGTCTTCGGCAGAGTGTTCCAGCTTGTATTTATACTGGCCACTCTGTATGTAGCTCCTGATCGACTGCGCAAGCAACCCCGTATCTCCAGAACCATAGATGATAGCAGCCCCATATTTTAACCAGTGCTGGAGTAGGTCTTTAGCTACCTACTCCAGCACTGTGGGGTCTCTGTGACTCCTGATCGTTGAGCTACAACCCTCGAAGTCGATTTTTTTTTTTTTTTGAATTTTTTTTTGGGACAAATGGGCCTATCTTGAGAAAGGGGCCTGGAGCTGCAGCTCCAATAGCCCCTATGTTAATCCGGCCCTGCCCACAGTGCCATCTGTCAGTGCCCACAGTGCCAGTGCTGCACATCAGTGTCACCTACCAGTGCTCATCAGTGTCCCCTACCAGTGCCCATCAGTGCCACCTATCAGTGCCATCTATCAGTGCCATCTACCAGTGACCATCAGTGCCATCTATTAGTGCCATCCATCAGTGCCCATCGGTGCCACCCATCGGTGCCACCCATCGGTGCCACCCATCGGTGCCACCCATCCGTGCCACCCATCCGTGCCCATCAGTGCCATCTTTGCTGTGCCCATCAGTACCGACTTATCTGTCCCCACCAGTGCAGCCTATCAGTGCCCACCAGTGCCGCCTCATCAGCGCATATCAATGAAGCAGAAAAATTACCTGTTTGTAAAATTTTATAACAAACTATTAAACATGATTTTATTTTATTTTTTAATCTTCCATCTTTTTTTATTTGTTTAGCAAAAAATAAAAACCCCAGCTGTGATTAAATACCACCAAAAGAAAGCTCTATTTGAGGGAAAAAAATTGTAAAAATTTAATTTGGGTACAGTGTTGTATGACCGCGCAATTGCCATTCCAAGTGCGTCAGCGCCGAAAGCTGAAAATTGGTCTGGTCACGAGGGGGGTTTAGTGCACAGTAATCAGGTGGCTAGATGATCCAGGGAGTTGCCACTCGCAACTGGATAACTCAACTGTTGGATAAATCCTTGCTTGTAGATTTAGCAGCCAACAAGTGATTTTAGCTTAGCAAAGTCTCTGCCACAGACTTGGTTGTGAAACTTTAGATGAATGCAAAAGTCTCTCACAGGAACTTAGTTGTAACAGAAGGATAAGGTAAGGAACTTTTCTTACAGTACCAGTATCTTGCAGCCGGTCCGGCGATACCATAAGAAATGCGGATTCAATTAGTGTCCTTACAGCTCAGCTTCCAGGCTCATACCGAGCAGCCAGCCTCGTGCGTGGCCCTCCTCCGAAGAGTCCTCCCCTGGTTGCATGTAGAGTTGCTGGGCCTCTCCAAACCTGAGACGGCACCGGAACACCTTAGAATCCTCCTTCCAGTTACTGCGCCTCAAACTAGCCAGTTCCGAGGCTCGAAAATGGATGGATCCGCACCCCAGGCCATGAGGGCCTCTGGGGGCTGGTCAGGAGGACCAGGACCATGGAGTCAGCAACAACTTCTGGACCAGAACCCCGAACCACGTGACTTCAGCACCTTAAGTACCCCCCTCCCGGAATACACAGCGGGACAAACGTACCCACTGATTGGCTCAGAGAGAAGATTGGTACCCAATGCGTCCAACCAGACTGCGTTTTAAGGCCTGTCACAGGTGCTCACCCACCTATGAGCAGGCAGAACCTCAATACAGCCCAGCCAAACCGATGCCAAAGCATAATTTAGAACAATTAACCCCAAACCTCAACTACAGTTTTGGGCAAAAACTAAATTTAAATACATAGTGCGTACTTATGAAAAGTACCAGCAATACAGTTAAAACATTTTACAAAATAACACAAGAGATGTGCAAAGGACTGGAACATATACCATGATCCTCAGTAATGTCCTACCACCTGATAATATATAACTACCATAAATCCTAAGTGACTGATACCAAACACAAATGACTTGTGTTATCACACAGTACAAAGTACCAAATGAAAACACACAACAACTCACCTTTCCAACCCCTCCTTCCTGCCATCAGTTTCCTACTAACACAAAGAAATTAAAGGGATACTATATATTTTATATATACTATATAAAAGAAAAATCTAGAAAATCTCAAAATAATTATGTACAAGGTTCAGTTGGTAAGATGGGTTAAATATTGATGAAGCATGGTAATTAAAAAAAGATACCTGTAAAAGAAATTCATTTTATATATTATAAAATGGACTTCTTCTAGAAGTAGGTTTCCCTAATCTAAAACCTATTGCAGTGACGGCCTATTAGCTCCTAAATGGCAACATTCTGTGCCATTTCCTCTGCTGCCCACTCCCCCCTCATCCAGTCTCCAGTGTCACGTCTATGTGCAATGTTGGCAAAAATCCCTCCCATGCACAGTGCTCCGACCTGGGATGCCATTATCGTGCGTTTGCCATAGTGGCATTACAAGTACTGCTGTGGTTCTTTGCCGGCCACCAGCTGCTGCTGTGGTGAATAGCAGAGGGTGAGGTAGTGGTGTGCTGGATTAATTGTGAGAGTGATGAGGAGGGCACTTCCACATCTACTAGCAGCCTGTCCTCTCTCACCCTCTACCCCATACCAGCACCCAATTGCTGCTGCAGTAAAGGAGGAAGATGATAGCCATAGGAAGATGTGCCAGCAGGTATTTGGTAAGCTACTCTCCCATCCACCTCACCACTTCGCAACCTTCCTCTCACCACTTTACCAGCTATCAAACCAACATCCTGCTGTGTGTCGTCGTCGTCCAATCCCCCCCCCCCCCCACACACACACACACGCACACACAATTTTTATCCTGCAAACATTCCCCCACCCTCACTACTCTGCAAGCAACTCTCCTACCAATCAACCCTTCCTCTACAGCTGTGCCTCACACACAACTCTGATGATACCCATCCTCACACACAACTCTGATGATACCCACCCTCACACACAACCCTGCTGATACCCATCCTCACACACAACTCTGATGATACCCATCCTCACACACAACTCTGATGATACCCATCCTCACAAACAACTCTGATGATACCCATTCTCACACACAACTCTGATGATACCCATCCTCACACACAACTCTGATGATACCCATCTTCACACACAATTCTGATGATACCCATCCTCACACACAACTCTGATGATACCCATCTTCACACACAATTCTGATGATACCCATCCTCACAAACAACTCTGATGATACCCATCCTCACACACAACTCTGATGATACCCATCCTCACAAACAACTCTGATGATACCCATTCTCAAACACAACTCTGCCACCCCCCCTACTCTCGCTCTCAACACCCACCAGCACATCCCACTGCACTTGCATGCTGACCGATGCGTCTGACCCCCTTAACTATTCCTGTATGGACAGTAGGAAAAAACACCTATGTGAGCTAAGTGAAAAAAGCAAATCTACGATCTTAATGTAAAATAAGTGACTGCCATCAGCCACTGCTTAACAAAACAGGCAAAATTATGTGGACTACTTTGTTAGATATGGACCTGTGGAGTAACAGAATGGTATTTAAATAAATATTGTACTGTATGTGTACATTTAAAGTTTTATTTTCTGAATGTACCAATACACAAATTTTGGAAAGCGTGAAATAAATCTATTACTTACACCATTTACAATATCTACATAATTTTTCATATTAAAACATGTTTTTAATACCTTAGTGTCTACTATTTGCTTCTTGTGAGTTCTGCACCAGCTCTGGAGACATTGATTCAGAAGAACTCGGTAGTAAACTTGACACAAGTTTCTCCCTTCATCCTGATTGGCCAGGAATCTCAGGCTTTCAAAGTACCACGGGTATGGCAGATATACTTCTTCTGCTTCTGACTTTTGTACTTACTGTACTTTGTTAGTTTTTTTTTTTTACTGTACTTTGACTGTTTGTTTTTTTTTTTTTTTTAGATTGCTAATTTTACTTTTTACATATAAGATGTCAGCTGTCACGTACACAGTTTTGCAAAGCTTTACCAACTTGCTGTAGACCTTGTTACTTATGGGACCGCAGGCAGGAATGCTTGGACAAAATGAACACTCAACAAAAAGACTACTTTAAATAAACATATTTATTGGATAAAACTTGGCCGCTGCATATATTATTGGTTTATAAACATATTTATTAAGTATTAAATTACCATACATATTTTATTCAGCATAGAAATAACTCACCAACCAAAATACAGCTCAGCCATTACGACTCAAGCTGAAAAACAATCTGACTTCAATATTATTTCACAAAACTGTCCCCTCTTACTTTGAAAGCAAAAGGGACCCTACCACATAATATAGCCGCGACAAGGGAAGGGGGGGGAGGGTGGGAAGTTCCGCTGTTGATCCTCTTCAAACAACTGGCCCCCGGACCCTACGGACTAGCCCTTTATATAAGGACCCCCTGGAATTTCCGAATGTTCCAGGGGGACATGTGACCCTAACTGACCTATCCTGATAAGGGGCTCCTGGATTCTAGAAGATTCCAGGTCAGCTGATCTTAAGAAACCAATCACAGGCTTTCCCGCCATTTACTCACAGTGTGGAGCCTGGAAACTACTCCTACCACAATCCCATAAGGAAAAGGGGGGCCTTAAGACAGGCTTACCCCCTTTTCCTTATATTTCTGTCTGCATATTCTTTGAATTTGACTTTCCATAAGCAAGGACGATCTCTGTACTTGTCTATGTAAAACAAAAAACAGGGTTAAATCATTAACAAACATATGTAAATAAAAGTCTAGATTTATATGTATCTGTATAAAACTACAACTTTTTTGTAGCTGAGAATAATCGTGGCAACTGTTGCAATGTTTGTCCTTTGTTTAAAATGTTTGTTGCAACATGTATGCACTGTCACAGGAGCAAAATAAAAGCCTCTGCCATGTCATTGCAAGAGTTGGTGGACGTAGTCCACATTCTAGATTAGCAGACTATGATTACAAACTAGCAAACTATGCTAAGCTCAATACCCACAAAGACTGGATTATGGATAAGGTGGTGCATAGGCTGAATCAACGGTATAGTGTAGAAAGGTCCAAGGACCAGCTGCGCAAGACTTGGGCCAATCTTAAACACAGAGAGGAGATCAGCTGTGTTAAATGTGTAAAATACTTTTTAAAAAAAGAGCCACCCATTATGCAGTAGACACATTCAAATTTACAACACTGCTCCAAGAGCTGTTAGGGTGCTTTCTCCTCTTAAATTCTTCATTTTTTTTTTGAAGTAAATGCATACATTCTGTGGCCCGCACTGTATTAGCCTGTGTATGGCCAGCTTTGCTCATTTACGAGTGTAAAAACAACTTTGTGGGTGAACACTGTAGTCATGATTTTTTTCTTTTTTATTTCATTGTGCAATACAGAACAGAAAACACTATGAACAGCTTAAGACTGGGTTCACACCACTGCGAATTGGATGCGAATCCCCAGCATCCAATTTGCAATAGCAGGAGATTTTGACAGGCTCTCAAAGGAGCCGCTTCACATATCGCCACAACGGGTCTGGTGCATCTTTTGGTCCATTTCAGGTCTGAATTCAGACCAAAATTGCTGAAATTGAACCTGAAACAGTGAGCCAGGACGCACCGGACCCCTGCTGTGAGTTGCATGCGGCTCATATGTGAACCGAGCCTTACAGCTCAAAAGCTCAGTGCAAACTTGGTGCAGTAGAATGCAAAACTAGAACAGATGAAAAAAACACATTTCTGAATTACTGAGTTCTAAATATTCTACCAAAAGTATAACCTTATACATGTGTTACAGGTTTCCAGAAATGTGAGCCCTTGTTCTTTTGGGAGGTCAGGAATATATAGGCATCCTTTAAAAGAAATGAGCTTTGCAGATTTTACAATAAAAAGTATGTTTGCATCAATGGGGTCTGTGTGTTTTTTAGGTTATCACACCAGCTAGTTGTTTATAAAAAAAATATAAATATTAATTATTCTACCAGAAAAAAAAAAACCTTCCACAAGCCTTCAAACACTGCCACTTGATATAAATGAATGCATTACAAATTTTATTTTAGTTAATGGTACATGGATCTCTACAGGAGATGCCAGATATATTTACATATCCTTGCATGTGTCATAGACTGTGTTAAAAAATGTCTTTGCATTATTAAAACATTTACATATCGTACATAAAATGAGCGAATGTTGTGACAGGAAACAACGTTTTTACTTCCTGATCAAACCATATCTTGCACAAGCACATTACACTAAGTTACCATGTTTTCCATTAAAAAGAAAAAAAAAAAAAAACAATATTTACCTATAGAATTTAATTCGTTCAGATAAGAAATGAGGAGAATTTTCCACTCCTAACCTTTGATTTTCCTTGTCCCTACAGTCAATAAAGATCATTGACTGAAACTCATCAACCAATGAAATATAGAAGGCTTCCAAAAGAAACTTGAGGTGATTGTATACGGTCACCTTGTAAAACAACCCATTCAGTTTAAAATTGAAATGAAAGACAAAACATTTGTTGTGTGTATATATATAAAATATATGTTATATGTATATATATATATATATATAAAGTTATAAATACCTTTTACTCCCTTTTTCATAAATTATCACAGTACCTCTATTCCCAGCTGCATACGAGCTGGGGGGAGGAAAAGCAACATCACACTGAACTTCTAGTGAATAGCTATGTAGTGGGGCTGTGGGTGTCAGGACAACTCTGATAATTGGAGGAGAGCACACTGAGTATCCAGCATAGCTAGAGAACTGACCATGGTGTGTACTCCTGATTAGTGGGGTCAGTTTTTAATAGGAAAGCAAAGGGACTGGCAGGAACACCAGGGATTTCACATAAAGGAAGCAATACAAACGGGTACAAATCAGGAATATGAAATGCTGGGGTTACAAACACTTGAAGATTGGGTAAGATTTCTGCATGGGGAGGTTGCTAGGTAGAGGGGATTTTTACTTTGGGGAGAGCTTTTTGCTAAGGTAAGGGATTTTTGCTGGTAGGGACCTTTAATTTGTGGGAGGTTGTTTCCTGGGGGGGGGGTAAAGTTTTTTTTTGGGCGGGATTTTTGCTTAGGGGAGGGAGGGGGAAATTTTAACAAACAAATGTTTTTGGCATTTCATGTACATCTATTATTATTATTATTATACAGGATTTATATAGTACCAACAGTTTGCACAGCGTTTTACAACATAAGGGCAGACAGTACAGTACAGTTACAATACAATTCAATACAGGAGGAATCAGAGGGTCCTGCTCCTTAGAGCTTACAATCTAGAAGGGAGGATCAAGTGATACAAAAGGTAATAACTATGGGGGATGATGTAATGGAGGAAATAGTCTTACGCCACAGATGCTCAAGAGCGCGGCTATGCTTTTTCAGACTACGGGTGTCATCTGTTTGCCAAGCAGCGGCGATCTTTGCTTACACATGGGAAAGATTCAAACGTGGAATCACAGTATATCAGGGAATGAGTCAAAATAAGAAATATTTCTTTATCTAATGGCCACCCAACTGCCTCAGTGATCTGAACTAACAATACATACTAATTATGAACAAAACCCTGTCTTATGGACATGTTCCATGGACCAGAAACTAATAATATGAATATAAATAGCTATTTATGAGTTTGTGAAAAAATCTACTGGAGCTTAATCCCCTTAAAAAGTCAGTTGTATTCATAAAAAGTCAGAAAAAAAAATTACCATGGTGATTTAAAACATAATTCTATGAAATTCAAGAATTACAATTATAAAACATTCTATAATTCCTTAACTAAGCAAACCTTCTGTAACTTTGGCTGGTCACAGATGGGGCAAATCTTGGGAACTCAACAAATATATTTTTTTGAATTAGGTGAATAAACAACACAGATCAGTTCATTCTTTCCAATCACTTCCAATAGTAGCAGATCATTTTATTATCCCTATATACCAAACAATTTTCCTCAATTTTACTTGCCTACAGGAAATTATAAGTCCTCCTGCATATGATGATTTAATTGGAATTGCCCAGAGATTTTTTATTTTTTTTAATCTGACAGCCATATGACAAGCTGGAAATCCTTTTAACTGATCTCCCATTTCATCTCAGGTGATTTATTTTCTGAACAGAAAATGCTCCAATGTCATTTAAGTTCATTGTATATACTAGAAATATTCATGGAACACTGATATTTTCAGTGTGAGGCTGAATTCACACCTTTTTTTTCCCCACAACTTTTTGTGTGTTTGTTGTGTGACAGCATAGGGCAGCC
The DNA here is from genome assembly GCA_028564925.1 of Lithobates sylvaticus. Lineage (NCBI taxonomy): Eukaryota > Metazoa > Chordata > Amphibia > Anura > Ranidae > Lithobates > Lithobates sylvaticus. The sequence continues at coordinate 135,839,384 of CM053036.1, read as the reverse complement.
TATCAAATTGAACAGGCTGCCTTATGTGCAACAAATGCACCAAGGTAGCTCCTGCACTTTTTTTGGCTGTGCTCTATTTTCCTAAGGCACGATTTGGTGTGACTTTTGCGCATTTTGTTGCTCTATTCCGATCCGCATTTGGGGTGCTCGTTAAAAAAATAACAAGCGTTTCTGCCCATGTTCCCGGAATGCGGAGAGGTGAATGCAGCCTTAGTGTACACGATGCTCCTTGTCCAAAAACATACATATGTGTTGTGCGAAAGCTTCTGGAAAAAATTACAATTGTGTTAGCCTACATAGGTTTTCTTTTTGGTTTTGTGAGCAAAACACAGATATTTCTCCTACAAGGTTTAACAAACACAGAAAATCATCTGACAATACAAAAAACGATGTGATAAAAGTTGTTTTGACAATCCCAAAATGCTGTGTGTAAGCAGTGGTCTATCTGCAGAGGTCCGACATGCCCTTTGGTGAGTCAGAGCTAAAGCCTTACAATCAGCAAGAGATTTGATGATTGCAGCGAGGTGTCAGAACTTTGCAGAGACCACTGCTTCCATACAGAGAGCAAGGGTCCTTCTCTATAGCATGCTGGCAAGGGACAGGCTTTACTAGTCAAGTTATGGCCATTTTCTAAAGAAAAAAAAGTTACTTTGAACAGAAACTAAACTGTTAAAAATTGACTGTATTAACACTTTTAAACAGTTTAAACCTTATCTAGAGTTTTATATCAAGTACAAGATAGGCATAAATGTACTGCTGGTGGTGAAAATTACCTATAAGCTAACAAATGAGATTGACCTCTATCTTAATTTTATTACAACTAACATTAAACTGCTCTGAACATGTTCTATGTAAACTTTAGCCCGCAAAGTCTCAGTTCCTCTTTCACTTCTCCGCTTGCACAATTTACACATGATCTTCACTTTCAGCATTCATTTTGAGGAACTAGCTTTGCTTCCTTAATTACAAGTTATTCATTTACTAATCGTTGTTAAAGTGGATGCACAGGCTACAGGAATATTACAGCTTTGTCAGAATAAGGAAGAATGATTTGTGATAGCCAAATGGTAGAGGAAATCTAATTTGGTGCTCTCGGAACTCTTTTGTTTCTTCAAAGAAGTGAACACAGGTCAGCCATGTCTAACCTGTGAAAAGTTTATGTATTTTCAGTGAGCACATATTTTGGTTTCTACTCCATTAAGGCACATAGCTTGCTCCTTGTTATTGTTGTAGCATTGACGCACCCCAAAGCAGCGGCTGGATTTTTTGGGCTGTGCTAGCCTCTCCACTCTCCGACCTAACAATGGCGACCAAATGACAAACATCCTCCTGCTCAATAGTACTGTAGTGGAGACCCTCTTTACCCAGCTTATTCAGAAGTGGGTGCAGGCCCCTTTGATTCCTTTTTCACAATCCTGTGTACTCCCACAATCTTCAGGATTCCTGGACACAGCCAGGGTATATACATTTGACTGTTTCCCATCCTCAGGTGCTCAGAGAGACAACTCCTGATGGTACAGCAGTAACTGGGCCTGTTACCTATCACCAGGTAAGTTCCCCATCATTGTTAAGTGTGTGTGGGCCACCAGATTAGAGCGCAAGAGCACACAACTTTATCTTAAGCCCCAGTCATTGTGGTGGGCACTGTGCTATATGGCCCTGGAATACTGCCTTTCCAGTAGGGTAGCTGTACTTAGCTTCTTGAATACATCTCAGCACTAAGCCGCAGTACCCTTCTCAGGAGCCCTCAGCCCTAATACAAGCAGTGGACTGCCTCATGGGAGTAGGGTGCCCACGTGTCTTGAATTGCCCGGCACTGTCCCGAAATTGGCATGTTTGTCCTGGATCCTGGGCATCTTTATTTCAGGAAAGTACAGCGTCCCAGAATGAAATAGAGGACACAGCGACCCAACCAGCTACATTGCTAAACTTATTGCTAGGACCGCCACCGTCTGGTGTCTAGCAACCAGTGTCATCACACAGACGAAGAGTGAGGCCAAGTGAGGCCCGCGTCTAGTGCTGCTTGGCTCCAGGGTCCACCCACCTCCTCCTTCTCCAGTCTGACTGCGGCGCCCTTTGGCATACAGAGTGACTTGCAGCAGGGACTGGCTGGTGTGAACGTCTTCACTGCTGCTGTACTGTTCAGATCGGCTGCCCGACTTCTCTCCTCCTCCGCCCGACTGAGGGACCTCACCCACTGGTATAGTAATGAAGCAGGTGACACTCACCACCAGAGTGGAAAGTATTGAAGCTGGTGACACAGGGAACTGAGGGAATAGCAGTGAAGGTGACACAGGAAACTAGGGGACATTATTGAAGGTGACACAGGGAACTGAGGGGCCATTAATAAAGGTGACACCGTATACTGAGGGGACAGTAATGAAGGTGACACAGGGAACTGAGGGGACGCTGATAAAGGTGACACACAGGGTACTGAGAGGACATTGATGAAGGAGACAGAGAGAACTGAGGGGGCACTAACAAAGGAGACACACAGAGAACTGAGGGGACACAAGGATACTGATAATTAATTGCCTGGCCCCCTCCTCCGCTATCTGGCCTCTGGCAGCCTCGTATTGCAGGGAAGCCCCCCCGGGAGCCGTGCCCTCAGCCACATGTGCGTGTGGGAACTCTGCGGCTGGAACGTTTGTCTAAAAATAAATGTGTGGCAGAGAGAGAGGTGAGAGCAGAGCGTCCGCAGAGAGCAGCATCTGCATGCTACGCACTGCATCACATGACTCCCAGGTGCCACACATCATGATCCGGGGGTGTTGTCGGGGGTGTGTCCCTGAATGGCAGTTTGGAAGTGTGGTCACCCTACTTGGGAGGTGTTAGCAAATATTAAAATGTCCCCCTGTCAGAACACAATAGAACAGTAGGAGAGATCACTGCACTAACATGAACAGGTTTTTTTTTTGGGTTAAACGGAAAAAAAAATAGTGGTGTGTACTAGGCTTTAGAACTATAATCTAATTAATGAAGGGACAGACAAGGTATAGTAAGACTGGGGAGGAAAAGTAGTAAAGCATACCTGAAATACAAAGGAGTAAAACTGCAACAAACACAGATTTGTCATACAGATCAATCAGGTCTATCTATATATCTTGCAATGCAAAAGTGCAACATCAGCCAATTGTTTTTTTTATGGTTTGGGGTGGAGTGGCGAGGAATTAGAACATCAGACAGGTTTTATTACTGTCTGTGTTCCTGTTAAGGAGATTTCCCCTCTCTATTTGTCCTGGTAACTGGTATAACAGAGAGAAAGTGAAATAAAACCATACAGAAAAGGAATACAGGGGAAATCTTCCAATGAAGACAATAGTTCTGGTGACCACCAGCGAATTTCCCTCACTTTGAAGGGATTTCCCCTCACATCCTATTGTGGCTATGGAACAGGAAGTGAAGGAATAGCTCTGCAATTGTACACGGATGGCAAAAAAATTGACAAACCCTCCCTACTCATTCTTAAATAAAAGAAAAAATGTTTTGCCTTTAGTTTTACTTTAAGGAAAACACCACCTGTTTTTGGGGTGTATAAAATAAATATACAACTCCGTACACTATATGACAGGAGTCTCCAAACTTTTCAGTATAAGAGCCACGTCATATATTATACAAATATTAGCAGGCTAAAAATCCCTCCTTACCTCCAGGAGTGCTCATAAGAGATCCTCCTTACATTTACATCATTTACATCAGAGTCCCCCCTTAAATCAAGGAGTGCCCATCAGAGCCCCCATATATCCAGAAGAGTCAAGCAAAGTCCTCCTTTACATCCAGGAGTGTCCAGCAGAATCCACCTTAACATCCATATGTGCCCAGGAGAGTCCCTCTTACTTCAATGTGCACCCAGGAGAGTCCCCCTTGATTCCATATGTGCCCAACAGAATTCCCCCTTACATCCATGTATGCCCAACAGAATCTCCCTTAAAACACTTTCATGCCTAAGGTATAACTCCCAACTTTTTGAGATGGGAATGAGGAACACCTATTAACAAATAGTATGTAGGCATAGGACACACCCCTTGCCATGTCTCTTTAAGGGAGAATTAAATAAACAAAAGTATTAGTTAAACCCACAAGGCCTTTTTTTTACCAGTATTATTTCTTTATACTGGCTTTGAAATTTACAAGTGCAGCAATTTCGAAATTGGATGAAAGGTTTAGCACTGGGAAACGCATTTTAAAAGATAACATTTTTATATATAACTATATAGATCAGACCAAAATGGGGGACAAATGAGGAGGAAAGAGGGACAGAGGGACTTTGTTCCAAATCAGGGACGGTCCCTTGAAATCAGAGACAGTTGGGAGCTATGCCTAAGCCTATTTCTGACATTTGTTGCTTACAAGTTGAAATCCATGTTTTTTGATAGAAAATTACTTAGAACCCCCAAATATTATATAGATTTTTTTAGTAGAGACCCTAGCGATTGGCGATTGTTGCATCATTTTATGTAACACTATATTTGCGCATCGGTCTTTTAAACGCAATTTTTGGGAAAAAAAATAATAAAAAAAAAAACAGTAAAGTTAGCCCAATTTTTTTGTGTAATGTGAAAGATGTAACGCCGAGTAAATAGATACCTAACATGTCATGCTTTGAAATTGCGCACACTCGTGGAATGGTGACAAACTACGATACCTAAAAATCTCTATAGGCAACGCTTTAAAAAGAATTACCCCAAATCCCTCATTTGCACTTCAAAGTATTCAGATCAGCAAAATTGGTGATTCTGAATACTGTAATTTTTTTTAAATCGCCCCATTGGCAGCTGAGTAAACCGGAAGTGACATTGTGACGTTGCTTCCATGTTTACACATTGGAGACTCGATCAAAGACATTTTTGGCTTTCTTCCAGTCTCACTCTAGCTGGTGGAAGTGCCGGATCGTGGCTCTGGTCTCCCAGTGGGACAGGAGGCCTGGGAAGAGGGCAGGAGGCAACGGGAGGTCACCTCCCACTCCTTCGGGATAATAGCCCAGCGGCTTTTAGCCGCACCGGTTGTTATCCCTAAAGAGCCGACCGTCCGCTCTAAAAAAAATGGTACTGGGGTGATGCCTGCCACTGCACGCATCATCCCGGTATAACCCCTTAAAGCTGAGGCCGCATATGTGCGTACAGTCGGCACTAAGGGGTTAACGTCATTGACTGCACTGGAGACTTGGAGGGGGTTACCTCTGGCTGGCAGTGGAAGCGCCAATCTCTGAATTATGATACACAGACTGGCGCATCAACTACAAGCCAACCGGGGTATTTTCATGGATAAAATCTTGTAGCGGGTGAGATGAGGCCCATGGGCTGGAGTTTGGGGCTACTGCTATAATATTAGATCAACTTTTTTTCGGCACTGACATGCAAAATCCATGTAGTAGTAGTAGGTATTAAAACTCAGCTTGATGTACATTATATATATGCTGGCTTATACAAAAAAGGCACAAAAATGCATGCCGTAATACAAAATGTGAATTTGGTCTTCAAAGGGCCTTATGTTGTGAACTTTGGAGAGATTCTCTGTAATGTAGCACTCATTTGGTCTGTTGCTCACAGTGGCCAGAAATACAATTCTTTTGTCTTCCTGGGAATATAATGTGCTGCTATGTATACCAGTCTGTAGAATACTTATGACCTGTGACTAGACCATGTTGCTAAATCAAACCCATTGTATACATGCCAGGAAATGTATTTGCAAAAGCTGCCAAATGCCTCTGATTCAACAGAGTTCATACTGTGCCCTCTATTATTGTGGTCAAAGCTTATCTGAATACCCCAAACAAGGGGAAGTTGTATCTATTACTGTTTTCTGTAATGTCAAGTTTTTAAAGGTTATAAAGATTTTTTTTTAGTTTCCACATGCTGTGCTATAGTGCTTCTAATGATGGCATACTATATATTATTCAGCTCATGTCCTTGTTGCCAGGTGCTTGGCTAGAGAATAGGACACTGTGCTGAAGTTGCTCTCTGTCCTCCTGGAATCATCAGCCTGAATTGGTTAACATTACACCTCCACTCAGCAGGGGGAGCTAGTGAGTAAAGGAGCTTAAGGCACTTAGATGCTGACCGCATTGAACTGTGGAAGTTGAAGTCCAGGATAGGGGTCGTGTTCTGGGAGTCTATGGACAAGGGGTGGCCCATACATTAAGGGCGTAGGGGCTAATCCATACGTACGGCCCCTAATCTACATGCAGGGCACCGGAAGCATGGAATTCAAAGGGGTTTTTGTTTTTTTGAAGCACTCGATTAGAGCCTGAAGCGCTAATTGGCTTAAAAAAAAAGGTGGGCTTGGGGCGCAGAGCACTGCACCCTATGCCCACCCAGTTGTGTGACAATAGCAAATTAATATTCACTATTGTCTTCCTTATTCTCCTTCCAGCCAATCAGGAAGCAGGTCTTAAGACCCTATTGGCCAAGAGGAGAAGCGATCGCATTGGCCGCCGAGGGAAGAAGGAGGGAAGCCGGGTGAAGCCGCCAAAGAGGGAGCCGCTGTCGAGGAGGAGGAGATGCAGGAAGGAGCCGAAGCTGCTAGATGGGGTAAGTGCTGATAGGGGGACAGACAACAGACTGAGGGGGGGTGGCGACAGGTGTCTTGTTTGCCACCCCCCCCCACAACTCCCAAGGAGAGCCAGGCAGAAGGTAGAGGAAAAAGCCATGCTTTCCCAGGCTATGGGCTGAGCGATTTTCCTCTTGCTGCAAGGAGATTGGAGAGGGCACACTTGTTTGTGTGCACACTGCCTTGCACAAACCTGCAGCCAAAGCTGAGAGGGATCGAGCACTGGTATCCTGTGTGCAGAGGATCGGACTCATCTGGGTGCAGAGCCAAGAGGGAGATGACTACTGTGGTACCTGAGCCGCACTGTGTGTATACCGAAGCAGACCAATAACTGGACAGCGGGACTAAAGTGTTTGCATCACTGGGACTGGTGAGAGGGCACTACTGCCATTATCTTGTTGTTGCTAGCAGAGACTGAGCACATAGGGACTGGACATTTGACTATCAGCCTCTACCACAGCATGCAGACTTGACTGGGACTGTACTTATCTGCACAACCATAAAGACTGGGCCCCAAGGCTAGTAAGCTGAAGAACCAGGGTAAGGGACTGTCTCCTCAGATAATTGCTTTACAAGGACTTCACGTGCTGCCTATAGACAGGGATACCTCTGCACCAAGGTTTGGGTCAATCATACAGAGTGCACTCTAGCAGTATACTGGTCACAGGAAAAGTTATTATTACAGAACTGAATACCATTGCCGTTAATGTTACCTGTGCCACTGTTGAATGCTGACTTACAGATTCTCATGTATCGGTTAATCCTACCATATAGGTCCTTACTCTAAACTGCTACAATATACAGTAAAACTTTGGATTGCAAGCATAATTAGTTCCAGAAACATGCTTGTAATCCAAAGCACTTGTATATCAAAGCGAATTTCCCCATAAGAAATAATGGAAACTCAAATGATTCGCTCCACAGCTATTTATTCATAAGTCCTTCAATTTATGGTCCATATAAAAAGATTATAGCAATGTGACCAGGTTGTGTAACCATAAAATGTCCATCCACAAATGGAAGCCTCCACAAGGGGATTAGAAGCAAAATCCAGCAGGAGCTAGAGAGTATAAAAGAGAAGAGAGGCGCCTCTAAGTGTAGCAATATGGTTGCATTTAATGAAAGTACAACATTTAGCAACTCACATGGTTGATGATTTAAAAGAGGCACATCTAAGTATGCAGGCATCCGGGGTAAAGCTGTCTGCAATCGTGACCGGGAAGACTACCCTGCAGTAGAGCGATCTGAAAGGGAGGCTTGAACTGCTCGTGGAGTGCAGCATGAAAGGGACGACGTCAATGGCAGTGAGAAGGGTGGTCTATAGGGACATCTTTACCCCGGATGCCTGCATACTTAGATGTGCCTGTTTTAATCATTAACCATGTGAGTTTCTAAATGTTGTACCTTCATTAAATGTAACTGTATTGCTACACTTAGAGGTGCCTCTCTTCTCTTTTATACTCAGTTGTGACATGGCGCTACTTGTATATCAAGACATCACTTGTATATCAAGTCAAAATGTATTAAAAAATGTAGCTGGTCTTGCAAAACGCTCTCAAACCAAGTTACTCTCAAACCAAGGTTTTACTGTAGTAACTTCTTTGTCTATACAATCATGTTTGACTCACACACTTCTTGTGCCTTTATGTATATATTGCCATTTACTTTAATTTGTTACAGTATAACACATTTGTTCATTTCTATCCAGTCTGAGGTTTATTTCCTGATACTGAAACAAAGTTGTGTGCAGGGTATTTATATTTGTGCTCTCAACAATATTGCAGTATCTATTTGGTTAACCTGGTGTGTCAGAGGGGCTGAGGTTGTTCACAGAGTTGAGGTAAAAGAACAGAGAAGACAACCTACCAATCGGCTCCTGTGGGGTAGCGCTACATCATCAATAGACCCCCGATCTCTCCATAAAAAGGACCTGTCATAGCCCATGCTATATCACAAGGGATGTTGTGATAGCAATAAAGTTGATTTAAAAAAAAAAAAAAAATTAAATTCAAAATTTAATAAATGAAAGGTACACTGCAAGAACATTTTTATAAAAAATTAAAAAAATTAAAGCACCCCTACCCCTGTGCTCGTGTGAATCGTGAACGTGCATTTAGGTCCCGCATGCACATGTAAATGGTGATCGCACCACACATGTGAGGTATCACTGTGAATGTTAGAGTAAGAGCAATCATTTTAGTGCAAGACATCCTGTGTAACTGTATTTACTAGGCATAACATTATCTTGTATGTTTTACCAAAAATTATTAAATTGTGTTTTTGTTCACTAAAACTCATTAAAGTGTATTTCTTCCTGAAAATTTGCATTTGATAAACTGCTGAGCAAACATTGTTCAACATAAAAAATTGCAACTATTTTATTTATATGGTCTCTGCCTAAAAAGTATAAACTGTTTGTGGGTTCTAAGCAGGGCTTTTTTTCTCAGAAAATAGGTGCAGGAACTCCACCCATTTGAGTCACCCCTTGTCTCTGCCCCTACCCACCTCTGACCACTGTCCCTTGATTCCACCCCCTACCCACCTACCAGTACTGCCCCTTTTAGAGAATACAGAACCAAGTATAATTGTTTGGTGCTAAATCATTTGTATGGAACATGTTAATGATAAAAAGAAAAGCAGTAAAATAGATCCCCTGCAGCCAGGAACAATAGAATCCCAGCAATAGATCCCCACAAAACAATAGACTCCCCCAGCAACAATGGACTCCACCCCAACAACAATAGATTCCCTGCAGCAACAGTGAACCACCCACAACAAAATATCACACCCAGAAACATAATATCCACCCAAGCAACATTATACCCCCCCAGCAGCAACAACAGATCTCCCAGCAGCCAGCATCAATATATCCTCCAGCAGCAAGTAAAAATAGACCTCTCCCTCAACAGTAGATCCCTTTAAGCAACATAAGACCCCCCCCCACACAACAATAGATTCCCCATCAGCAACAATAGATCCTCACACAAAATCAGATCCCCACCAGTGACAATAGATCCCCCAGCAGCCAACATCAATAGACCCTCCAGCACACCCCACACCCCATGCTATTACATACATTCTGTTCTGGAGGCGCCGGAACTGCGTTCCCCCGCGTTCCCGCTGAAAAAAAGCCCTGGTTCAAAGTAGTTTTCTAGAAAAAAAAAATGCAGATTTTTACATATATGACAGAAATGTTAGAATTGACCGGGATTGGAACTGGTATGATGTAGTGGTGGAAGTAGTGGCATTGGAACAGGGGCATGTGGAGGCCACTATTGCAGTGACCTAAAAAGTGAGTCTTTCTACTTGAGAAAAGAGGCCCTAGTCCGCTCACCATTGTCAGCCATACAAAAAGACATACAGGAGCAGACACAAAACATGGCCTCCATGCACCAAGAGAAATGATGACAGTCAAGCAAGAGCTGGCCCAGTTCTCCAAAGGCAGAAATCCACTGTGAAGGGACCTGGATGAAGACCGGAGGTGCTGGTGGTGTGGGCAGTATAGTCTAGGAGTTATGGCAACCTTGTGAATAAGAGTACCTCTCGTCAGCCAATTAAACTTGAGGTTCCCAGGGCAGAGGGAACTTCACATCGATTTCCCACAACTAAATCCATGGCCCCCTGCTTTGATAAATGACCAGATGGTCCCTTGCCTAATTGATACTGGGTCAAGACCAGTTAGACCAATCAAGGCTATCCCTGAAAGCAGCCAACAACTTGAATATTAGGGTGGAAGGATTCAACTGGGTGAAGATTTGGTTGTTTGACCACATGTTGGAGGAAGTGGGGGTTGTGGTCACGTTCAACCCAGTAGTATCCTCAGTACCTATTGTCCTTGGCATGAATGTTATGAAAGACTTGGACTTATCCCGTTTGTTGACAGAGGTGTAAGAGCTCTGCAGAACCAAGCACTGTTGTAACTTATGAGCTGTCTGGTTTGAGGCGATACAAACCTACAAGGCCTACCACAAAGAAAGCAAGCAGCAGACAGAACGAGTAGGGGTTGTAAGTATGCCCCCTTAGCAAAAACTGCTAATATGCCCTCACCAATAGGTTGCTTGGTCACTCACTATCCTACATATGAGGCGCACCCCACCTATTCAGAAAGATACCGTCACATACTGCAAGCCCTGTGCCAAAAGGTTAAAGATTTGATCAACAACATGCTGCAAAGTGGAATAATCAAGGAAAGTTGTAGTCCTTGGGCTGCACCCATTGTCTTGGTGCAAAAGAAAGCCACCACTTTACATGTGTGACCTATAGCAAACTTAATTCTTGTACCCACAGGGATGCTTACCCATTGCCTCAGGTAGAGGAATTGCTTATGATGTTGGGCCAAGCCCGTTATTTTTTCACAGTGCGTGAGAAAAAAAAGAAGCGATAAAAGAGCATTCATCACCCCACTCGGACTATATGGGTTTAATCTCATGCTGCTTGGGCCAACAAATGCCCCCAGTGCTTTTCAAAGAATGATGGAATGGTGCCTAAGATATTATAACTTTGAGTCCTTGTTGATCTATCTAGATGATATTATCATCTCCTCCAGGAAAAATTCTGGATGGTTTAATGGCGCTCTTACTCTACTGAAACGGGAACATAGAAGAGCAGAAAGAGCCTGGAGAAGAAATACTACAAAGGAAAATCACACAAACTACAGAATACTCACCAAGAAATATCATAAAGCAATTTTCACAGCAAAAAAAGAACATGTGTCAAACACACTCTCAAAAGCCTTAAACCAGCCACGGGAACTTTTCAAACTAGTCACCCAGACTATGAACCCCACCTGCCTTGAGCCCCTAGGAAACGAAACTCAAGAATACTGCAACAAGTTATCAGATTTTTTCATCAACAAAATAGACAACATCCAGAAAATAATTCAACAAAAAAAAACAACAACCAATTCTACTCAACCAAACCCAGGTACAGAATTTTACATGCACAACGCACAAGCACCACATTTTTCGCTTACCCCGATCACCACGGATGAAACCAAAAATTTCATCAAGAGCCTCCGAGACAGTACATCGCCAAATGACATCATCCCCACAAAACTCTTGAAAGAATGCTCCGACATTCTGGCCCCCGCTATTACACACCTAGTAAAAGAAGGATTGGTTCCTAATTCCCTCAAGCAAGGCACCGTCAAACCACTGCTAAAGAAACCTAACCTCGACCCCAAAGATCCGAACAATCGCAGACCAGTAACAAGCCTGAACACCATTTTAAAGATTATGGAGAAAGCAGTAGTACAACAGCTTCAACTTCACCTGGACACACACAAGCTCTTGGACCCGCTACAATCAGGTTTCTGACCAGGCCATGGCACAGAAACGGCACTTCTGAAAATATGGGATGACGCCCTAGAAGCAGCGGATGATGGAGAATCGTGTCTTTTGGTACTGCTGGATCTTAGTGTGGCGTTCGACACAATGGACCACAACACTCTTCTCACCCGCCTCAAGGAAGTGGCAGGAGTTACAGATGGAGATCTGCCATGGTTCGCTTCCTTCTTGGGAAACCGGTCACAGACAGTGAAACTAGGAGCCTTCACTTCGGAAACCCGGGCAATTACTTATGGAGTCCCTCAAGGATCACTATTGTCACCAGTACTCTTCAACATTTACATCCGGCCACTCTTCAAAATTATTAGCAAATCGGATCTATGCTTCCACTCATACGCGGACGACACTCAACTGTACTGTACGGATCACCGGACAAAAGGACCAATACCAGGAACTAGGAAAATGTCTCACATTGATAGATGACTGGATGACCACTAGCTCCCTCAAACTAAATGGATCGAAAACAGAACTACTGCTCCTCGACGCAAACCAAAGGAAAAAGACGAAGACCCCATGGACACCACCAACCATCCTTGGACAGACCATCCTCCCAAGCACCAAAGTGAAAAGCCTCGGAGTAATCTTTGATTCAGAGATGACCATGGAGGCACAAATAGGATAGGTAATCAGCGGATCCCATCATCTCCTCCGCATGCTGCACAAACTAATCCTATTCATCCGGGAAAAGGAAAAAGCGGTAGTAGTAGTGAAGGGATATTTAGCTTAACTACTTCTTTGTATTATAGTCAGTTTCCATTTTGTGTCTCTCTAACATCCACTTCACAAATAGATATGCTCAAGTCTTGCTAATCTAGTTTAGTTTTTCCCTTAATACTGTTATCTTTGTGTTTCGTTTCTTGTAAAGCACGTGATATTTTAGAAATAATTAGTTTCACTTTGTCATAGACTGTACTTGTATGTCTCTGTATATGATTGGATAATTTGTCAAAGGGCGGTACTTTCTGAAAGCCCCTTTAAATATTCACACCCAAGAATAAAGATTAGATTTGCTTGGAGAGACGTTTGCTGTATATTTTCGTTGTGTCTCCAAGAGCGAATCTCACAGGCCTGTTGGGATTGGACAGTACACCATAGCAAAGAGAGAGACCCCTAGATAATCTACATTTTTCCTTTCAGCTGGGGGCTCATCAGTCCGGGTCGATTATAATATGTCTGTCTGGTGAGTAGAATTGATATATGTATCTTTTTCTCACCGTGACGCCTATTTAGAAATCGTTCCTTTAACGGGATCTGTGATTTATGTAGAAGTAGCTTTTAGACTTTGATAATAAGTCAGCTGTTCTGAGTCAACAGCGACCGCAGCCCTGGGGGGGGGGGGGGCTGAATGGGCTTTAAGAAGCCCATTAGATAAGACTGCTCTGAGAAGCAGCAGCTGTTTCGGGTGAATAGTTAAAAAAAAAAAAACCCTGGATGGGTTTTTATGGGCTCTGAGAAGTCCATTTAGAAGTCTGTGCAGCGTCTGTTCGGGATGAACAGTGAGAGAACCTTGGGCAGGTTCCAGGACTTTGAGAAGTCCGTAGGATAATGATTTATACAGTACTGTAATTATAAGAAAAAGTCTGCTAAGGTGTGCTGGACAAAACCCGATCTCTTTGCTTCCCTTATCTATCGCGTAGATGTTAAGATAATTTGTAAACTGTCTGTGTGGAATTTGTCAGCGTTTGTAAGGTAAGACAACGCCTTCCACGACTCTGTGTTATAATAGGACTTAGATTTAAGGCGACAGATGTGTCTTCCTGTGAACTCCCGGCTCCTTTTTGTGATTGATGGAAGTTCCCAATCGAAACGTAGAGTAATGCTACAGTATCCAGTGATGTATTGATGTTTATTCTTAATGATTTACATATGAATGTTTTGACTCTAGAGTGAGCGTAATAGCAATGTTAATAACACTTTCTTAAGGTAATACATAAATTGACATAGTCGGTAGTATACTCTGAGGCTAACTTTTGATAAAAACATGCTATTTGAATGATTCCTTTTGCTGCTAGCATCTCTTGTGCAGGGGAAGTCAGGTGCAAAATTTGGATGTTTGACTTTTTGCCAACATGGTTCAAGTGCTAATATCTCACTGAACGTAATAGATAGAGGAGAATTGTTTGCGGCATTAGTACTACAGCAATTGCAAGTACTGTTTGAACCTGTTGGCACTCTGCCAAAAATAAAAATTAAATTTGAAATAAATAAAAATTTTTGGTTATAAATAAGTAATAACTTACAAAGCTTGCTTGTGATCAGGGGAACCTCTGGTCATAAGGAGTGCTTATTGGCATTTTGCCAAGATAAAAAGCAGAATGTTTACAGAGAAAAAGAAAGATGAAAATAAAGATGCTGTGGAGATCTCCGGCTGGACCGTGGCTCCCTATGGCCTCCTAGCCCGAACGTTATCCACGATGGGTTTAGCAGAGTCATGGGATGGTGGATTTAGGGGTTAAATTAACCTTCTCCATGCCTGTATCATGCGTCCCGCCTCCTCCCCCTTACATTCCACAACCAGATAAGAGCTGCACAGACCTAGTCACATGAGGACACACAGTAAATAGCAGAGTGGGCTATTGAGTTTTGACATCCTTAAACAAATACCAGTGCAGACACATTATCAAAAATGATTTCTCAGGAAATCAAAGGGGTAACTTTTATAAACAGAGGATGGCTTACAACCAATAGTTGAAGATTTATTTTTATAAAGTGATCTTAAAGGGAAAATTATCTCGTCCTACATTAACAAAAGAGAAGGTAAGAAAAGTAAAGAAGGCAAATGGTGACTATAGGTTTGTACAAGACCTAAGGGCCATCAATAGCCTAGTGGTACCGATTGCCCCCAATAGTGCCTGATGTGCCATCAATATTTACCGCCATACATTCCGATGCAGAGTATTTTACTGTGATTGATTTATTGAACGCATTTTTATTTCCGTCCCTGTGGATGAGGAGACACAGCCAATCTTTGCTTTATGTTTTTTTTTTTTAAAACGCCAACTAACATGGTGTAGAATGCTCCAGGGCTATATAGACTCCCTTGCAGTCTATTTCATTGTCCTCCAAACCACTCTCAGAGCTTGGATACCAGGACATTGTTCATCCCTGCTGCAGTATGTGGATGAATTCCTCATCTGCAGTTGTACTCGGGTGGCCACCCTGGAGGATGGGAGGGATCTTTTGAAATGTCTTTTTGAAAGTGGTCACAAAGTGTCAAAGAAAAATTGCAATGGTGTCAGACAAAAGGTTGAATATCATGGTTTTGTACTCTCAAAAGGAGAAAGGAAAGTCAATCACAAAAGAGCTATGGCTCTTGTGGGTCTGCCCAGCCCACTTGCTAAGAAAGACATGTTCACCTTTCTTGGTATGATTGGTTACTGCCGCCAATGGATACCTGACTGTTCCTACTACAATCTCCTGAGACAAGCCACAGGTTTACACATGCCAGACTGTATAAAATGGTCAAATGAAATGTGCAATGCTTTTGTGTATTTAAAAAATGCTATGGTAATGGCCCCAGGGCTCGGCCTCCCTAACTAGGGAAAAATGTTTCATTTGTTTGCAAGGGAAAATTGTAAGGACGTTGTCAGGTGTCCTCGCTCAGGAGCACAGAGGCAAGTTGCGCCCTATTTTTTTTCGAAGATGGTTCCGATGCAGGTTCAAAGCATGCCTGTGTGTCTCAGAGCTTTAGCATCCTATTCGATGATGGTTGAGATGGCCACTTCTTTCACTCTGGGGCACGACACTACACTTCACACCACCCACAATGTATCAAAAATGTACATACACAGCACATGTCTGCTCAAAGGTTGAGCGGCTATGAGGTGATCTTGATGTCCAATCCAAAATTGCACATCAAATATGCTTCTCCCACTTCAGGACCAGCACCAATCCAAATGCCCTTTTAGGATTAAAAGGAGAGCAGAATGAGGTTGTGCCACAACATGATTGCATAAACCTCATTCACCAAGACACATCACCCAGGTCTGATGTATCTTCCACAACACTGCAGAGCATACACAGGCCAACAAACAGATAGCCAAGGGAAATGCTCTGGCTGATTAGCTGCTAAACAAGCTGCTACTTCACATAATGCACAGATCCAAGTGCCCATGCTAGCACCAGAATTGCTGTTTTTTTTTTGATCAGGTTCTTTCAGATTTGCAGGGATGTGCAGAAGAAGCTGATCTCAGAGATTGGGACAAAATAGGTGTGCAGAAAGATCCAAAGACTGGACTTTTCTGCAAAGAGGGGAAGCCATGTATACCAGTAGCTAGTGCATCACTTTTTATGCATCACTTTTTATTTCCCAGTTCCATGGAATAGGTCACAGAGGCTGAAAAACCACTTGTGAACTATTGGAGAAAGACTTTTACATTACAGAACTTTCCTGGCCGATTTTATGTAGCAAGATGCATCTCATGTATCAGGAACAACCCACACAAGGCCGAACATGAACACCTGATATATCCAACAACTCCTTTTACACATTTGCAGATTGACTTCACACACATACCCAAACTAGGCAAAAGACAGGAATATCTTTTGGAAATCGTGGACAAGTTCTCAAGATGAGTTGAACTTTTTGTAACCACAAAAGAAGATGCACTAACAGTAGTGAGGATCCTCGTTCAGGAAATCATTCCTCGATGGGGATGCCCACTTCTTATAAACTCAGACAATGGACCTGCATTTGTATCAAGGGTCTGCCAGAACTTGGTAAAAAAACTCTCAAGATAGAACGGAAGTTTCACATTCCCTAACACCCTCAAAGCTCAGGGATAGTAGAAAGAATGAACAGAACAATAAAAAACAAAATAAGAAAGGCCAACTGGAAGAAGGTCCTCCCAGCAGTCCTGGCAGAAATAAGAATGACCCTTCCAAGACAACAGTGTATTCACCTTTTGATGTCTTGATGGGTCGACCTTTCCCCACCCCATAGGCCAGAGCACATATAATGATAGAAAAGGGAGATTTAGACTTATTACAGGAATAATATGTAAGGTAATTGGTTGAAACATTGTAAACAGTTGAGAGAAATGTTGCTCGCACCTCTCCTTTTTCTTCACAGGAAGCTACTCACCCCTTCAAATTGGAAAACACCGGGGTGGTCCAACAGCTGAACAGAAATAAGAAGCAAGAGTATCCCTTTGGACCTCCTACCACAGCCATCCTAGTGGAAAATTGCCAGTCCTGGATCCATGCCAAACAGAGTGAAAAAGGTTGCCCAAAGCCCCAAGAGCAGGAAGAAGATCTTGGATACAGGAGGCCCTCAAGCAAAAGTCCAAGCAGACGAAGGAGTTCCTGGGAAAGCAGGTCTGGCCAGAGAAGATGACCTTGCTTATTTCACCACAGACTTCTGGCAAGGCATTCTGCCCACTGATCCTGATCTCTCTGACAGTGTTCCTACCCACCTGGATCACCACTAACTGTATCTACCACCCTGAAGATTTGGGTGCAATTAAAAGTATCTGTGGGAACACAAAAACACACACACACGAGAACATTATATTGACACAAGCTAGAACCAAGAGAGAGATTGGAGATAGTTTAACTGATAAGATGCTTTTGCTAAAATTTAGGTATGCTTATGCTAAAAAAATCAGGGTATGAAGAATGTTGGATTTGTAGCATATTACAGCCTAGCACTGCCCGAATTGCCCTTTTGGCTGTACCTTTAAATATTTCCTCCTTTCTCAACGAGACTCCTCCTGTATTCTTGACTAACATATCCACTCTGTACATAAACAACATTGTTACCTTTCCAATAGCAGGTAGAAGTCATTCCCCTGATTGGTGTTTTAATTTAGGGAATGAGACACGGACTAACCCCTCTTTCTGCAGCAGGTCAATATTTAACATCTCCATGTGCGAATCCAGAGTCTCTGCCCCTGCCTACTCACTGTTTCAAGTATCTGACCCAGGGCTAAACCGTACTTTGCATAACTTTTTTTTTCTCAAAAAATGTAGGTGCTATATTACACTAATTTATAATCGCAACACAGGACAAGTACACTCATGGGTTTGTCGCTAAGAGACCTTTTGCACTGGGACAAAGTATCTATGTATGTTGTGGGAAAGTGTGTTATCCCTGGGTGCCCCTCCATGTTAAGGGATGGTGTTACCTTGCATCCTTGTTACCTGTCATGGAAGTGGTAAGGGATTATAAAAGGCAGGAAGCTAGGGACATTGTTATAACATGGAGCCCATTTGCCAATGCGGGATTTGGGCTTGGAGGTATATTTTCATGGTTAAAAGACATTGTCCTTGTTATGATATTTATCCTTGCTCTGATTGTTTACCTCAGCTTTAAGTGTTGCACTTGCATAGTTGCACGCCTTTAATCTCCTGATGATAAGGTTCTATCTTACATGACATACATGAAGAGTCATCAGGCAATCTATGCCATAACCCCAAAGAAGTATTAAAACACAACATAGAATGTAGAAATCATCTTATATGATCTAAGAGGGGATTGAAGGGATATTTAGCTTAACTACTTCTTTGTATTATAGTCAGTTTCCATTTTGTGTCTCTCTAACATCCACTTCACAAATAGATATGCTCAAGTCTTGCTAATCTAGTTTCGTCTTTCCCTTAATACTGTTATCTTCTTTTGTGTTTCGTTTCTTGTAAAGCACGTGATATTTTAGAAATAATTAGTTTCACTTTGTCATAGACTGTACTTGTATGTCTCTGTATATGATTGGATAATTTGTCATAGGGCGGTACTTTCTGAAAGCCGCTTTAAATATTCACACCCAAGAATAAAGATTAGATTTGCTTGGAGAGACGTTTGCTGTATATTTTCATTGTGTCTCAAAGAGCGAACCTCACAGGCCTGTTGGGATTGGACAGTACACCATAGCAAAGAGAGAGACCCCTAGATAATCTACATTTTTCCTTCCAAGTAGGAACTATCATCAACTCGCGTCTCGAATACGCAAACTCCCTCTACATAGGATTACTGGATTACCAGATTGCGCGCCTTCAAATCGTCCAAAACACAGCAGAGACTAGTCACGGGAAAGAAACCTTGGGAATCCATCTCCCCATCCCTAAGGACCCTCCATTGGCTCAAGGTAAAAGACAGGATCACATTCAAGACCCTCTGCCTCACCCACAAATGTACACAAGGAAATGCTCCTCGATACCTTTGTGGGAAAATAGAAAAATACATACCAAATCGCAGCCTTCGATCGACAAACCAAAACCGCCTTCTCATCCTCAAAGCCCGCTACAATTTGAAGGGAGAACAAAGATTCGCAGTACAGGGACCTCGGCTATGGAATGCTCTACCAAACAACATCCGCTTGGAAGAAAACCATCAGGCCTTCAGGAAAAAACTCAAGACCCACCTCTTCTAAATATTGCATGACAACAAGAGCAGTCAAGCGCCTTGAGGTGATTCAGTTCGCATTTGTAGCGCTATACAAATCATTCATTCATTCATTCAGGACTTTTGAAGACCCCATTCAGCATCTAGACTGGGTGTTTAGTTGCCTCACCCAGCATGGCCTAAAACTGAAGTCCAGCAAGAGCCCCCTAATGCGGCAGAATTTTCAGTAATCAAGGGATATCGTGGAGGTGAGGATCAGGGGTCTCCCCTGATCCCACAAAAATGTGAGCGTTACAAGAATGGCATAACCCAAAAAGTAGTGTAGTGTAGTGGCATCCCTTACCATCTACTGTGCGGACAACCTCCTCATCCCAAAGGAAGAACCTCACCTTCAATGGAATTACCCGCAGCAACAAGCATTTGGTGCCCTGAAGTAAGCTAGCTTTGATGTTCGCTCCCGTTCTGGCTCAGGCTGACATCTCTAAGCCCCTCCGTGTATATACC
The DNA here is from genome assembly GCA_028564925.1 of Lithobates sylvaticus. Classification (NCBI taxonomy): domain Eukaryota; kingdom Metazoa; phylum Chordata; class Amphibia; order Anura; family Ranidae; genus Lithobates; species Lithobates sylvaticus. The sequence continues at coordinate 135,819,647 of CM053036.1, read as the reverse complement.
AATGCGAGCCTACAGTGCTTAGGGGCTGCACTCACAAATAAGTCACCCCCATCCTGTCAAATTAGCCTTTTCCTTTCCTACATTTACCTGAATGAACTGAACTGAAAAAAACAGTTTGGTCTAAAAAAGTGAATAGCTTCTTAGGGAGATTGATGACAATTCATTTTTGTCATTTTATAATCATGTATTGGAAATCTCTCATGATGTCTATAGTATTATATGATTTGCTGTAATATGTTAGCCAAATGGCATGTCTGCTATTACGGCTTCTGTTTATATTAAAGATTTTTATATATCTGGCAACAGGAAACAATGTTACTGAGGAGGAAGTTGGTGTTTGTTTACACTGATCATAATTGGTCTCTTCCTTCTTCCCAGAGGGAGGAGTGATCTCCCCTCGGGTATAAATTGATTGCAAGGAATAGGAAGTGATGTCCTTTGAAACTCCTTGGAGGAGGGGCGAAACACGTCAACGTGCTTCCGGTTCACGTTAACCATTGATGCAATTTCCGCCTCCGTGGAACACACGCCATACATTGGCGGACTCGGATGTTTTTACTGATGCCTGTTCTTGCCAGATATCTTGTAAGTGGCGCCTAGATTGCGCTCTACATTTTATTTTAGCTGTATTTCACTATGAGCTTTCGCTTTGTTTCCCCATCTATGGATTGTGGCGTATATTTTCCGTTATAAAGCAACCCCCCTGAAGGAGCCTTTTAGCAACCATCCTACATACCCCAGATCAATAGATCACAGCCTTTTTTGACCCCAGACTGCAAAGCTGAGGGTCCATTGTTTCTGGTGAGTGGGGTCACCGAAGGGTGAGTGTGGCACCTCACACTTTGCAATTTTGGAGCACCGTTGCACTTTATTCTATTACCATATGAGCACCAAGCACTTTATAGATTTCTGTATATTATATATTTTTTTGGCATATTGATCTGTATGGCACAAGCATATTGATTTTTATGGCACCAGCCACTATGACACTGAATTGTTTAGATTAATATATTCCGCCAGCGCTGTTTCATATTTTTCTATCAGACAACCCCCATTACCATCCTCGCCATTTGTATTGATAACAATAGACTTTTTGACTGTGGCAGCTTCCTCTTCCAGGTTCCATTAGGCATTAGTATTTGTGGACCATTTCTCGAAATTCGTCTTAGTGGTACCCACTTAAACCAAATGGCTGTAACCACCGGCAAATTTTTCTGAAACCATGTGGTTCAGCCCATGGATGTTCCAAACACATCCTGTCAGACTAAGGCCCTATATCAGGTGTTTTTTGAGTTGTGTCTCTTAAGCGGCATCTGCAAATCCCACACCACCCCCTATCACCCCCATGGCAATGGGGTCTGTGAGTGTTTTAATTGCATGTTGTTAAGTCTGCTGCAAAACCATGGAACAAGGGCACTGAGGCCATTGGCACCAATATGTGGGAGAGCACCAGGACACACGCACAGTTTTCCTGATGTTCTGGAGCAGTGGGCAGCTCCTGGTGGACTTACTCTTGAACACTCCAGATCATTTGGCCCCCTGCATGCCCAACAAGTTGGTGCAAGAACAGTAGGAATAGCTGAGGAAAGCCAAAAAATAGTCCTCGAGCGTCACCAAGATATGGTTGAAGACGTTGCCCTGGACCTACTCCCGCTGTGACTGGGTGTTAGTGAAAAATCCAAAATATGAAAGGGGAATTATGTTGGACCCTCAGTGGGAAACCACCCTGTATCAAGTGGAAAAGCAACTGTTCCCACAATCTCCTGTATATCACGTGTTGTCCAAAGGTCCTGTAGCTGACCAGAAGCGCCTCCACCGAAACCTATTGAAGCCTTGTGTGCTTGGTGGGGATTGTTCTGTCTGACCCCCAGCTGACTGGAAGGACTCCTTTGATACAGGCCTTTCCCCTTTCCCGGAGGTTCCCATGGAATGGTATCTGCATCCCGTCAATGGCAATGAAAGTCCCACTAACTCTTGAGGACGTTGTTATGGACCCGCGTCACTGGCCCAATTATATGTTGCATTGTTGTTTCACCAAGTCTGTGCCTGTGTTTGCTGTAATATGACCAAACATCTCACTTGGTTGTGTTGGTCCTTTTCTACAGGCTATGCTTCCCTGCTTTTTATTCTGTTCTTTTTTCTCTCCGAAGAACCAGAAAGAAAGGAAATATAATCCCCTACCATAACAAGTATTGACTATGTAATCTTTTGTACAGTAACGGTATGCATTCTCATACATACAGTACTTACCTGCCATTTATGCATATCCTTCACAAGAGTTCCCTAACTGAGCTCAGGTGAGTGTCATCAGAAAAGTGATGAGATGGTCAGGAGCAGAGGTTTCTGTATCTTCTTGAGTGGGTTATGTTGAACGATCTGTGTTTTTTTACTTTGGGCTCTCTATCTTCCTTAAAATAAAGCCTTGTTTTAAGCTAAGCTCATTTGTTGGTATCCATATTAAAGATTATTAAAACATTAACATATTAAAGCTACCAAAGAATATAAGTGTAGCGCCACTCCTGTAAGGGCTGCTGGAAGATGACTGTCCCCAAAGGTTGCCCTGACTTTGAAAACCTCCAAATACCTCTGACACCCTGGGTTCGGACATAATTCAAAGAAAGAGTACAACTGCAAAAGACACCAGACTGTAGCAAAGCAAATTAGTATTTTACTATGGAGAGAAATTTGTGTTAATGCAAATATCTTTCCATTTTCAAACTTTAGTGTTATCAAGTATACAAAGGATATACAATGCAGGGAAAAAAGGCCCTAAAAGAACCTATGACCCCAGGTATACAAATAATCCTGGTGCCACAGGCCCAAAAAGTAAACAGCACAAATTATAAGACAAAAAGTTGTAAAGAATGCAGTAAGCTAATTCTGATTCAGAGTTCCCCTTAATACACACAGATGTTAGGAACGGAGTTCTTTATGTGTGTGGGAGGGAGAAGAAGAGGAGAGAAGTCCTTGTAGCGTTGATTTTCAGAATCTTCAGCTAGCTAAATAAGGGCCCAGAGAGTTTGCTGTGCAATGGCGACCAGCAACAGTGAATGGCATCTACAACGTGTTTTTCTACTAGAAGCTCTTGTGTAAAGAGATGGAGTAAGGGTGTCTGCATGCAGTATCTTTTGTAAAATTAACTCAGGGAGGGCTTTTTCCCGCTCACCAATCCAGATGATACCAAGGCTCAAGGGAATAGGATGTCCCAGAACAGGCTCCTGGTATCACTGGGATTCAGCTGGGTCTGTAACAGTGACAATGAGAGTGACCCCAGATAGAGAGTGGACATGGAGCTGGCGATTTCGGATCTGCCTGCTGGTGTATGCTCACTGAAGACTATCCTATGCGCCACCAGCTCGAATCCCAGGCTGGGTCCCTGCTCTCAGCTGAAAGCTGTGGTCCCAAGAGGAAGAGCTCCTCCCCAGATCAGGCTATTTATGTCCTCACTCAGCATTCTTCTCTCTCCAGCCAGCTGGAACTTTTAGTCTGCAGCAGCATTGGCTCTATGGAAACCACATGTCTCACAATCCCCTGCTTTCACTAGTGGTCACTCTCTCTCTGCCTTCAGGAAATGATGACACAATGTCCAGGCTGAACATTAGAAGGAAACAAACTCAAGGCAGCCCTTGTTAAAGAATTTCCCACGATGACACAAGCAGACTAGCCTGGCTACACAAGAAGTAATTGGTTCATTTATACATTTTTTTGTATTTGATTCTATTTTTTTCCAATTTTGTTCACTGTGTTGATGTTATACAGGAGAATTGCTGCTTTTATAATATGCACATTTATTTCACAGTCACTTTAATGTGATTTATGCACATAAGTATAGTTGTATTTTTGATCCTAGCGCAGTTCCTTTTTTCTTTTTGCATACACAAGAAGTAAGCTTTAGGCCCCTTTCACACACACATTTTCGGATGAAATACGGACATACATGCATCCCTATGGGATAGCGGGTGTCAGCGGATGAGCATCCGCTGACACCCGATATCGTCCGTCTCCGCTATGGTCCGATTCTGCAGACGGAGGAAAACCCTATTTTTCTATCCGTCTGCAGAGCGGATTGGATGAACACGAATAGACGGCCCGTGTTCATCCGATCCTCCATAGAGAAGAGCGGAGATCTGACAGGGTGGTCCCTGCACAGTGTGCAGGGAGCGCCCTGTCATCCGCCGGCTCAGTGGGGAACGATCCCCGCTGAGCAAGCGGATGTTTTACGGGGCAGATCATTACGGATCCGTCCCATGTGAAAGGGGCCTAAATCATATGGGACATTTCCATAGCTTTAGTTTTTTATAGCATGTTACTTCTGATCATTGTAGCCAGGTGCTTGGCGAAGAATCAGAGAAACACTGGCTACAGCTGCTCTGTGTAGCTGCTGCCCTGCGGTGCTGGACAGGTTAACAGCTATATCAGCAAGAGGATGAAGCTGCTGAGGAAGAAGAGTCCAATTGGCTGAGTCAAGCAGCAATGCACGGTGGGAACTGTAGTTTTGAGGATAAACTCTACTGTGCAATCAAGAGCTTTTGAACCCTATTCCCCATAGAGGGAGGAGGGGAAAGAGCTGAATTTCCCCAAGCTGTACAGGACAAAGCTTTCCAATTGCCCTGAGGGAGAGCAGAGAATGCACATAGCTTTTCAGTGTGCACTATCACTGCTGCATATCGGTGGCCTGAGCAGGATCCGGAGTGCAGAGTTTAGGGGTGCCAACAGTCAGAGTCACCTGGGTGCAGAGCAGAGAGTGGACTAAACACTGTGTATAACTGGATGGTAAGCTGCAATATTGCTGGGACTGGTGAGCTGCTGCTGTGGGGATTTTCTATCTGCTGCTAGAGAAAGATAAGCGCTAGTAGTAACTTTCATTCAACCAGGTGTGTCAGAGGGGCTGAGGTTGCTCTTGGAGTCGAGGCTCAAAACACAAAATCCAAACTACCAAGCGGCTCCTTCGGGGGTAACGCTACCAAATTTTAAAGTGATTTCTAGTTAAAAGAGTTGTATGTGCAACATACACAGAAACATTTCCACACCATATAATCTTTTGTTTCTGAAAGTGAAAGAAACTATTCATGTGATTTGCGTATTGCAAACCATTTAATTAAATTTAGAAACGATTCAAAATGATTCAAGAAATCAGTCTTCAACAAACACTACTTTGTAGTAACTGCTATGCTTCATTTACTCAATAAAAATAGGATCTATCCAATAAAGAAAAAAAGCCTTTGCAAACAAACTGATTTTCAGGCTTTTGATATTGTATTATGGATTTTTCAGTCCTGTTGTTCTAAAGTTTCTGTGAATAATCTCTTGCCAATTTAAAGTGCAATGCAAGGATAAGTCATACCTGCCCATAACCCATACTGACTTACTGTATATAGTCCTCAAATAAAAGTAGCATGCTTTGACCCAACATACCCTGGTATTGAGTGTAATGCATACAAGGAACACACCAAACATGCCCAGGGCTTCATTTTACATCCAGGCATTGCTGTAGTGTTCACTAAAGTGTTGTTATGATACCCATGTATCATCTACGTACCTAAACCAATGAGTTGGTGTTGTGTCACTGAATTTGTTCAAGGCTCTACTCTCTACTTCCTTTATTACCTATAACAGGGGATGCTAGTGATCCAATTACAGAGTGTTGAAGAGTCGACCAGTGTTTCTCAACCACCAGGCCATGGCTCAGCGCTGGGCCACAGCTTTCCTCATGCTGGGCCATGGTTTGGCAGACGTCACAGGGATTTATTTACAAAAATTAAAGAGTGCAATATCTGATGCAACTCTGCTTCCATTCAGCTTCCAAGTTTTATTGCCAAAGCTTAATTAAACAAGCTGAAGTTAGAAGCAGATTGGCTGCCATGCAAAGTTGCACCAGATTCTGAGAGAACCCATTTTAGTAAATCTACCCCTAAGTGCATTTTTCATTTTTTTTGCATACCCTTTTTTATTATTTTAAATGCCAACAGTCCTGTCTTCAGAACTAGGATATAGGCTTTTTGCCACGTTTAGGTGTTGGGTGACACTGTTTTTGAAAGCTTTAAAAGAGGGGATATCAAGAAATAGACAATGCAAAGGTATAAATTGTATAGGTCTGAGGGTAGTTTTTGAACCCATGGTGATATCGCCTTCCAGAACTTGTGTATCTTAGGGCATGATCCCCAGAGATGCACAAAAGAGCCCTCTTGTGGCCACCCTCTCCAGCATGGGGAACTTATGCCTAGGAAGATTTTCACCAGCCTCACTGGGGTCTTATACCAGAATGAAAAAAATGTATAACACTCTGTATTCATAACCCTATATAATATATGGCTCATGCCCGCTGGATGTGCGGGTGAATGAATGGTGATGCATAATCTGACCCGCAGAGTGCGGGGGAGAACCCCATATATATATGTCACTTCCTCCCTGATGACCTACGCCCTCGAGAAGAAGTCGGAAATGACGAAACGCGTCAGGGCGTAGGTCAGCAGGAAGTGACGTCACTACGCTTGCGGTCCATTGTGCGTTCCACGAACACCAGGAAGGAGAGACGCCGTTTGTACACACAGCGGAACTCGTTTTTCCACATCCTGTGGATGGAACCCAGGCATAGTAGATCTCTACATTTATCCAAAGGCTTATGAACTATTATTGTGTGGTACGCAGTTACTACTAGGGGGGATCGTTTTTTTAAAGGGGAAGTGTTTCAATAAAATTAAATTTTAAGCAGTATTACACTATGTGGCCCTCCATCTGTTTTCTCATACACTATGTGACCGCGCTGGTGGAGTATTGATCAGGGGATGCTGGATAGAGGATCTGGTCTTATTACCGCGCTGGTGGATGGTCTGATGTTGGAGGAGAAGGCCCAGATTTGTTAAACTACAGGCATATTTGAAGCAGTTTTCTAGTGAGTGCAGCCCCATAAGGGGACGATTCTCGCACAAGGTGAAAGCGCATGGTGGTCGGATCACTCAAATATTACCAAATTTTGAACTGTTTGTTTATACCAACTGGGAACTGTCACTTGGTGGATTTCTGCAGATTAGCTTGATCAGACTGACAAGCATTGTTTTATGTGGACTGGAGACACAGATTTTTATATTTATTCATTTATTTATTGATCATCTTTTTCACCATATGTATGGTTCACTTTGATTCACTTTAAATTTTTTTAAGCACTTATTGGAATTTTAATCACTCTCACTTGATCCATATTTTATATTTATATATTTATATATTTATATATACATAGTCTATTGTGATATATGGTCATCTATTTTGAGTGTGTATATTAATGGTTTCTCATTCACTTGAAAAATCCTAAATAGCGCTGCTACAAACTTCGATTTGAGTGGACAAAGTACGGTCCACCCAAAGTTGTTTGTATTTTTTCCAAACCACATAGAATGTTGGTTAATAAATTAAAGCCTCACCCCTTTCAGTCCATTCCAGACTCTCTCATGTAGACCAATTGCACCCCTACCTACTGTCCTCTCACTATGTCCAAAGTATTTGGGGACTTCTATCATAAACTATACAACTGCCTACAAACAGACGACAATTGCTAATTTACGCAAGAAAAATGTTACTCCTTTTTGAATCCCTACACCTAAGCTCTCCCCTGACCACCTTTGTTCCTTAAACTCTGCCATTACCCCCGAGGAACTAGCTGAAGTAATCAAAAATCTCCCGACCCATAAATCTCCTGGCCCAGATGGTCTGCCCTATTCCTATTACAAAACTTTCCTTCCAATTCTTAGCCCACATCTGATATCATTATACATTTCGTTGCTCAAAGGCACTGAACCTCATTCCCAATTTCTTCATGCCCACATAACCATAATTCCGAAACCTGGTAAGGACCTCTCCCTCCCTGACAATTACAGGCCCATTGCTTTGCTTAACTCTGACTACAAGAAATTCACAAAAATTCTGGCCAATAGATTATCCCACATAATCCCTACCCTCATACACAAGGACCAAGTAGGCTTTGTACCGGCCAGACATGCAGACGACAATACTAGACGCACCATTGACCTTATTGACTTGCTAAACAAGACAACCTGCCCTGCTCTAAAACAAAGTCTTGAAGCACAAAAAGCATTCGATCGGCTTAGCTGGCCCTTTATGTTTGCCACCCTTTCCAGATATGGATTTCAAGGCCCCTTTGTAGCAGCACTACATGACTTATACTCCCGACCCTCCTCCCAAGTCCAGATATCCTCCTATTTATCACTGTCCTTCTCCCTAAGTAACAGGACTAGGCAGGGTTGTCCGTTATCCCCCCTACTCTTTATTCTATATTTAGAAACTTTAGCTGAAGCTATTCGCACCCACTGTGACATCCTCGGAGTCTTGTTATGCCAAAGGGAATCTAAACTTTCCTTGTTCGCTGACGACATTCTACTGACATTGACCAACCATCACACATCTTTCCAAAACCTCCACGACTTTTTAATAAACTTTTGCTCAATTTCAGGTTATAAAATCAACACAAGCAAAACGGAAGTCCTGCCGCTACATATCCTACCCCTACTCCTTACCACTCTACAACAAAACTATTCCTATCACTGGTGCCCACACTCCCTTAAATACCTAGGAATAAATCTCTGCTCTTCTTATCCCTCCCTCTACCAGGCTAAATTTCCCCCACTTCCGTGACATTGACCAACTCTTGCGGCAATGGGACACTTTCCCCCTATCTCTCTTTGGCCGAGTCAATGTCCTGAAGATATCCATCCTACCGAGACTACTTGTTTTAAACTCTACCTGTTCCCATCCTTATGTCACACAGCTCAAAGCCACACAAAGATAATTTCTTAACTTTATATGGCATAATAAAGCCCACCGAATCCCCAGGTTGGTATTGTTAGCTCCCCACCTTAGAGGTTGCATGGGAGCTCCAGACCTTATCAAATACTATTTTGCCACTCATCTGAAGCCAATTATTGCGTGGTCCACCAGGATGGCAACCAGTATTTGGTCTGATAAAGAAATGAGCATAACAAGTCCAGTCCACCCATGCTCCATGATTTGGTTGAGTCTGGAAGCCTCTATAACCCAACTACGAGGACTATGCCTCCATCCAATGGTATTCACTCTCTCTATATGGCAGAAATGCTCCTGACGCTTCTCTCACTCCTCCTCCTGCCCACCCTTGTTAAATGTGCTCTTTAATCCCGAGATTCCAGACAGTCTATCCTACATACGAATGCTACCCTGGACTCAAGCTGGAATTTTTCAGCTCCGGAACATAGTGCACCCACTCACCCGTACCCTCCTGCCATTTGTGGACATACAAAAAAAACATCAGATTCCTAAACAGCTATTTTACTCCTACCTCCAATCCAAACACTACTTCTCCTCCAAGTCCCCTACCATCACATTAGATAAACCCACCCCATTTGGACTCTTATGTTCTCAAGGCCCACATCAAACCCACCTTATTTCGGATATCTATAGGTTCCTCCATGAAGTCCATCTGCTCACTAATACACAACACTCATATATGCAGCAATGGTCTCAGGCCACCCAACGATCTATACCCCTCCCTCAATGGCCAAGGATCTGGGAGGCTGTTTTCAAATCATTGAGGTGTGTGGAGCAGAGAGAGATGGCTTATAAGATACTGTTTTTTCTGGTATAGAATCCCAGAGGTAATACACAGATATGACCCTAAGGTTTCAAAGGTGTGCTGGAGGTGTCTGGGTGACATAAGCTCACATTTCCACATATTCTGGGATTGCCCCATTATTCAACCATTCTGGGCCTCCATTCAGCCTTTCTTACAAGACCTTCTAGAAATATCCCTCCCCAGACCCAATCCATTACCTATTGGGCCTGCTGTTCCCCGGCATCTCCAAGCACACCCCGAGACTGGCTGCCTATGGTCTTCTGGCAGCAAGAAGAGCAATCTCCTTAGGATGGCTATCCACCTCTCCGCCTACACTTCCACAAGTTTTTAAATTATTGGAGCAGATTCGTAGAATGGAACACCTCACCACAACAATACATGACACGCTCCCTCAGTTCCCCAAAATATGGGACATGTGGGACCATACAGAGCTCAACTCTGGAGCCATACCACTACACTCTACAGGTTATGTCCCCCACTGAATACTTGGATTAAAATTTGACCCAAGCCTCTTCTGATCTC